>JAODUK010003538.1:6809-34136 GCA_027564635.1 Typhlichthys eigenmanni
TTTTCCCCCCCCCCCCCCCCCCCCCCCGGCCACACCGACATCAGACATTTCATTTTCCACCTGTCCTCCAGCACGCTACCAGCTGCCCTCGCTGACACACAGTCAAACTGATGTGTTGCTTGTGAAGTGTGTGTATCTGTCTCCATTCTGATGCGATCGTGCCGTGTCGAGGGAGGGATGGGGGGGGGGGGTTGTTGGCTGGTTTATTTTAATGAATTTATTTGCCATGTTGCTGTCCCCTGCACAAACAATGAGGGTTTTATTTGTTTATTATTGTTATTTTTTTACAGTACCAGACACCAGACAAAGTATAGCGCCTAGTTGTGACTAACAAAACGTAGGCCTAGTGGTTGTAGGTAGCATAACATAAAGGCAGTAATCATACCGGTAATTGGACAAAAGATTTTATTTTGTGTACATTTTATGAAAGATTAATTTGGAAATGTATTATTACACAGGAACAATTACAAACACCAAAAAGCTGTTAAGTATAATGATGAAATATTGATAAAAGCAGCTGGTGACCCTGCGGTGGGTCCTGGCCCACAGTTTGAGACTACCACAGTCACCGGGAGATGTTGCTTAAGGAGACGGAGAGGGAGAGCCCGCCTCACGCTCCACAGATCATCATGAGGCCATTAGGCCCGGAAACAATGAATAGCATTCCCAGTCATCACTTGCCATATTTTATGGATGAGTTTGTTATTCTCCGGCTGGCTCGCTGTTTATTTTAATCATTGCCGCGCGTGGACGTGCACACGCTAACGCGCGCATGTCTCGGCAGGGGGTGGGGGGTTGGCGAACAGACGCACGGAGGAGGGTTTGGGGTCTTAGTGCTGCGTTCCTAACGTTCCCCCACGATTCCTCTCTTCTTCCAGCCTGCATCTTCTAGAATACTGCTGACCACACTGATGCTTCTGTGGGATTATCACAGTTGGCATCAGCCATCTGTTAGAGCAGGGAAATAAGATGGACAACAAGATAACCCACAACATGTTTACCTAGTCGTCTTATTCCCCCCCCCCCCCCGCCACACACACACACACACACACACACACACACACAGTGGGGAGGAAATTGATTTGTTTTCAATAAACATCAAGCTTTGGTCTCAAGGCATTACTGTAGTACTAGAATATATCTATCCTTTCAGTTTATAACGTTAATTTATATAATCTCTTAGGTTTGCTGTACCAGAATCTTTAAGTACTGTATTTGCATCAAAGCAATGTAGTTTACTGTAACGTATTTTATAGCAATGTGAGATGCAGATCAAAGAATGAAAATACGATATTGTGTGTCATTACATTGGAGCTGCAGAATATACAGTAGATTACATTTTTGTATAGTAAAAGATAGTGGGATGTTATATAGCATTGAAATAATCCAGAACTCTCATTTTATCTCTATTTACATCTGCACAGAATATATTGCAGAGTATTTTTGCCTTTATCTGTAAACCGTACAATAATTCAGCTTGTAGCAGGTTTATCACATAAATATCTGCCTCTGCACTGTAACTAATCACATAATGTTAAATCTAGGCCTATTTTAATTTTGCTATAAAACGTTACTGTGACATTTTCAATGCCAAAAATACTCTTAGGTCTATTTAGGCAACCATTGTGAATTTAGTTTGTAGCTTTGTCTGTTTTTTCTTAAGCAGTAGTCTGTTATGGCACACACAAAATGTCAGTTAACATTTGCAACATGAAGGAATTACCCAAGAGGAAATAATTTTTGCAACATTTCACAGTCGAATGAAGAAGTAATGTAAATATTTGGTAAGACCAAATCAGTGCTGATTAGTCACAAGAATGCTTCTGCTTAAGTTTTGTCTCATCAGACTTTTCTTCTTGAATAAAATGATTGGCACTTTGTCTGATTTCAAATTTCATTCAGACCGTCAGATCACAACACAGAGTGATGCAACAAAGTGAAGGAAATCTCTGAAGATATTTTCCTTTGTAGGGTTCTAGCTAGAAAGTAACCATATTTTTTCAAAGTAGCGGTGCACAAAAATGCACGGGAGCGAACACATGCACTAACACTAACATGCGAGCGACGCGCACGATCCTAGGAAGCGGTGGCCTTTCCAGTTGAACACAGCTTTTCATGTCATTTGCGTGTCATCATCGTTGTTCCTGGTGAGGGGCGATACTTGATATTCTGAGGATAGGCTTTGTCTCCCCAATTGAATCACCCGCCTCTGCTTTCTTCCGCTGAGCAGAGCCACAAGGGACATCTACAAATTGTGCGTAGTGTGCAGCAGTGGTTCTCAAAGTGCGGTCCGCCTATTACCTACAGCCTATTGCCTGGGGATGTGTTAAAAAAAAAAGTGAGAAAAGTGAATATCTGTCTATTGCCAGTAAAAAAAAAAACGTATTGTGTCCATTAGCCACTATAGCGTTTGGCTAAAACCTCTAACTTGATTGTGACACGTCACATCAATCTGTCATGAATCAATCACTTCACGCAGGTCACAACAAACCATTTAGCTGCTCGCTAGCTTGATTTATGAACTATTAGTGAAATGACTGCAGTGAGAAAGTATGGAGAAATACCTGTCAGACAAAATCATCAAGTGAAGATAAGATCAAACTAGCTAAATTGAGAAAATACGATTTTTCATATAGTTCCAATGGCATCTAAGAATATATGGCAGGAAGCATATCAAAGTCCTTATAGTCTTATATAATGTCTCTGAGCATATGCTTAAAGGCAGCGTCAGTCATTCGTTCTAACTTCAAGCTCAAATCAAAACAGTATTGCTCTGCGGTCCCCCGTAATAACTTGATACTTCTACACAGCCCTGGCTCCGTAAATGGTAACATAAACAAAGTGGCAAACACCGCTCAAATCAACAAAGCCGTTACGAAGGAAGGCTACTCTTTGCTTCACAATGCATTTTGATGTGTGACGCGGCCCCGCGGGGAAAGTTGTGTGTGTTTGCAGGTTTGCAGTTACATCTGTGTGGTGTCAGTGTACTGTAAGACACAATAGGCTGGTACATTAGCTGGTGGTCTCCTGCTAACCAGAAGAGGATAACTCAGATGTGTGTATGAGAGTCTCAGTGGGGTGTAGTGCAAGTGTTCTCCCCACACACACACACACACACACTTCTTTTTATTCTTTCTCTGTTGTGAAAGTGTTGATTGGATTGTGTTTGACAGATATGGAGTCTGGCGAGCGACTGGCCTCCTCATCGCTCGCCCTGTCCTCCATTCACATGGCCTCCTCTGAAGCCGGCTCCTCCCCGACCCCTGCCCCAGCCCAGACGCCCTCTGCCAAGTGTAGCCCAGCCCCCAGCCCAGCCAGCGGATCCCCTCTCACAACCTGTGGTACGCATGTCACCGCACGCACGCACGCACGCACGCACGCACTTTAATTTTATAGCCGTTCATTATTCAGTGCACGTTTTGGGTAGAGATTTTACACACACGCACACATGCACGCACGCGCGCGCATGCACACACACACACTTAAGTTTGTGCACCATTAAGGCCTTGAGAGCACCTTGTTTCTATCAGTCTCGCACATTCTCTGACAGTTGTGGTCGGAACTGAGAAGCCGTTGAATTAATGAATGCCAAAAAAAGAGTATAAAAGGCAGTGCACCCTGGTGGATGTCTGTTGACAACCTTTAGCTCCAGTTTAGCCCGTGTGATTTGACGCGTCTGTCAGCCTCATGGAGAGCATGCAGAGAACATCCCCTTGTTTTCTCTGAATACTAATTGTGGTCAAAGCCATTATGCCACGAGCAGCAGTGATGCATAAACTGTCAGATTACCCCTGACCAGAAAAATAACATGCATATTTTCATACTGTGATTTGTGATTTCTTTTATTTGTTATTATCATGATAAGAAACACTCACAAAAAGAAAAACGTGTCGTTTTATTTTTTCTCTTCATGCTGTTCCAATGAAGAACACATTAGAGACGACCTCATGAATTATTCATTTTCCAGACCCCCACACCAATGTGCACTGAGATTTTTCAGATAATTTATTTTGTGAGTGAACACTGAATTAAATGCCCAATCCACTGCACCTCTGATGCCGGCACACGGCAGCTATGAGAATCAAGTAAATGGAGTCCTTTTTTTAAGCGATTTCTTATCCCATGTGCAACAGAAAAGATATCACAAGACCAGTGTTTGCAACACCCAGTCTAAGTGATTGAATTGCACCAAAGCACTCACAGACCTACTGACTGCATACCCTAGATCAATTTATTAAAGTGAGGATTTTTCTCCACGGTAGCTTTCAGACTATATTTAATACAGCTATAGCAACACACTAATTCCATATTGCCCTCTGAGAGATGACTTGACCTGTTTGTTTTTTAATACTTTGGGGATTTTCACAGCTGACCGTGTACAGTAAATAGTGTGCAAATATGAAGTCTGAGAGGAATTTAAAGGGGAAAAGTTGGAAAGATTGAGGAGCAGGCCAGACAAGTAACCTTGATCTTGTTAGGAGGTCACTGGAGCAATTAAAATGGTTTTGTAAATAGTTTTTTATTGACAGCAATATGGGGTTTTTGCAGGTCCCACTTGAGAGTACAAAACCAGTCTGATTGCAAGGTAAAAACCCTGTATAAATATATTCCACAGATGTACAGTAGCCATAGCCAACTTGTACTTTGAAGGTGTTTTAATTCAAGTTTATCAGGACATGCTAAGCTTGTTAAATTGACCATGAAGCACTATTGCACTATTTCTGCACTGGTGTGGAAATGTAGGAATTCACATTATTATATGAAGGCTTGATTAATATGAAACATTTGTATTGACCTTAATATTGCCACCCACTATTCATCAGCTTTCAGCTTTTGTTCTCTACATATTTAAAGCTATCCTATATAGAAAATTGTACTTGGAGAACATGGATTTCTGGAATTCTAGTTAAAAACACCACCTTGCTTGGGGTCCTTTTTGGTTTTAGATTATTAAGATTCCAGTAAAAATGTGAAATCAATTAGCTTAAATATTGTAAAATGTACTAGGCCTATGTTAACAATTTGTTTTGATCTTTTTAGCCTAAGGGGAAATTGTATGGCCATACAGTATGCTGTGCTGGGCTGTACTGAATGCTTTGCTTTCAAACTGGCTTCTTTTAACTAGAGAGAAAATCTAATTTCTAGCATTGCTCTTTCTTACAAAGGTGAACATCAGTGTGACATTAATCAGAATCTTTTTGCATGCGGTAAGGTCAGGCTGTAAAATGCCGCTATGTGTAAATTCCTGTCACAAAGTTAACATATTTAACTAACCAACTTTATTAGCGTTTCCCACCATATTAGCACAACTTCAGTAGGGCTATAGCCTCTGAGGCTAAAGTAGACCACACTGTAGTTTTTGCCTGTTCAATTTATTTGGGAAACCTGACAGAAACGGGCCAATACTGTTAGTTGTCTGTTTCTGGATTTAGGAAGTTGAGTGATTAATGTGTTGAGATCTGGGTTTGATGTATACTGCACAACCTGACACACATGCACCAAATAAAAAAGCAGACATGGCACTTTTTAGTCTGAACTCTTAAAACTTTGATGAAATATGTCCCATTACTTCTGTCACTAATATTTATATCCTGCTTTATATTGCTGGGTAAGGCTATTGAGCTGTATGTTTTGAGCATTGAGTACAGATGTACACATGCATAGACTCAAATCATATTTTAAGAAGTTTTGAAAGTGCTTTCTTTTCATTTCTTTTATTTGTATCTACTTGCCAAGACCCTGTTTCTTAAAATTGCCATTGTTACAAAAACCCATAGGTCACATTACTGTCCCATATTGTGGGGAAAGGGCATTTTGTGGAATGTACTTTATCTAGATGGAATAATAATTCCATACATCATATAGTGTTAATGTTGTAAATGTTAATTCCTGAACTTCTCCAATTAGTCAAACATGGGGGGGGGGGGGCAACTGACTGTAAATCATCAATGATCAACGGTTTCCCAGACTCCCCACGCAGCTGTGTTTCCTCTTTGCTGAAGCATGTTTGCACAGATCAAGGAAAATCTGATGTCTCTTTTGTTAACATAGGCGCTAAACTCACCACAGCCGCAACAGTTCCTAAATTAGACTTTAAAGTGGCATTAAGCTTTAATGGTTGTAGATATGAATTATTCAGCACAGTGGTATTTCTGCTCCATTGCGCTGTGTACAGTATCTTTTGTTTGCACGCCTCAGTGCCTCAAACTGCCTTCTTGGTTTTGCCAGGACATTTGTTCCGGACAGTAGTGGATCAGCATTTGAACATGTCAGGAATCGCTGGCGCCTTCCCACTAGTGAGCCATCCAGCGTTTGGGCTGTACACCGCTAGCTCAGGCCGCTCAGAGTTTGGAGGTTTGGGGACTCTGGGTGTGTCTGCCGCCTTAGCTGCTCACTACCAACTTGGTACCTTTCCAGGTAAGGAAGTTCAGAGTGATCCTTACATTATTATGCTCCTATGTCCTTCTTCTATTTATTCAGATACTAAGCAGGAAAGCCTACTTTGAGGCAGTGTTATTTGCTTTCCTGAAGTTATACACTAGTAATTCTCTCAGGCGGTCCTTTTGTATAAGAGAGTGCTTCTTCCCTCGAAAATACTTGAAAGTCAAGTGGACAATAATGTTGTACCATCTTTAGTGAAGTTGTCAGTTTGACACAAAGAAGCAAGTTTCTCTGCGACAGCTGGCTGTGACGTGATGCATTTTGAACAAGCTATAATGCAGGAAATTGTACTCAAAGGCTCCATTTGAGAAAGCAGATGCCATTTTAAAGGCAGGTCTACTCTTGGGAAGCGGTGTTGTTGCAGCTGTGAAATGTCCTGCAGAAGGTGGATTACCTTGTGAATCTGCTTTGAATGTACAAATTTCAACATGTTTAGAATCAAAGGATGAGGTCACTGTCTGCGTAATGTATTGGTCGTCTGCGTCATTTCAGAGGCAAAAACACGACAGTGATAGGGAAGCCGGGGAAAAGAAACTGCAGTGACAATTTTCAATGGACAGGTTGATTTAATGCTTTATGACCTCCGTCCCTTACCTTAGAGTGGTGGCGGCCGTCTGAGGCGAATGCTCGAGGAGCAGCGGCCTTCTTCCCTTCTCTCCTGGGTCTTCCTCCCATATTTGCACCCCCCTACCAGAGCCACAATTCCACTCACTTCCAGTCACGTACTCCCAGCAAGAACGGCCGAGCCTCTGCCAAAGGTACTGAGCTTTCAAGCAATTTACTATTACAAGGAAAGTTACTATAAAAGAGATTTATGTTCCTCTGGGCTAAGTCACAATGTCTAATATGGGTAATTGACCCCCGAGGCAACAGCAAGACACAGAAACGCATAAATCAGTGTGTAAGCAGGTGTTAGGTGTTTCCCTCTGCATAGATTACACAGTTAAAATGCTCTTTTCTCTAGGAGTCAATGGAACCTTGAATGGTGGCAGTCTCTCATCTGCAGGGAACGCTGCTCCAGCTCCCCCAAAGCTAACCACAGAGAACACAAAGGCCACCAACAGTGGCAGCGTTCAAAAGAGCAGCCAGGAACTTCAGAAAATCAAAGAAAAGGTCCGTATTTGCCTTTTTATATAGACCCTCCCCCCTCCATTTTTTTCCCTACTAAGCAGCACCACACATTATCACTGATAGAGGTACTCTCCTCCCTTGTGTTAAAGCAGAACCCTAAATGTCTGCACCAGCCTCGCTTTTGTGTTTGAAACCACCGTTTCAACAATAGTGTGCGTGGCTGTAGGGTGGTTGTGGGAAGAGTGCCAGTCACTCACCACTCAAGTGTGGGAGGGGGAAAGCTGTACAACCAAAGCAACCTTGTTTTCCTGTGCCGGCTGCAACCACACATCGAGGAGTGTACCTTTTGCGCACATTCACACATGGTCCGTTTGCTGGTCCGAACCTGGCTGTCTCGAGTGCGATTAGTCCCCCTCCCCCTGCCCCCCCAGGCTGGTCTGCCTTTACATTGCGTTTATGGCTTCTAACCCGGGTCCGTTTCCGTCGACATCACACCGAACGTTTGGTTCGGTGTGATGTTTAATGTCGCTGGGCAACAACCACAGTTCTATGGCAACAACACGAGGGGAGGCAAAATCTAAATAGAGCGTCACACATTCGCTTTAATATTAATTTTTTTGTTTATTTGAAGTAACTGAATTGGACTAAATAATAGTGTAAGGCAATGTCGCCATGCTATACATGCGTCCCACAAGATGGAATTGATGTGAGCTGCAGCAGTCGCTTTTAAACACATTTAAAAGGATTTATGCGAAGACAGGCTGTAATGCAAAGTTCGTTTTTAGCTTTGCTTGCAGTTGCAGTCAGAGCCCCCGCGCCGCCTACGTCGGATGTGCGCGAACAGTGTGATTACCTGCAATTTAGTTTCTTCGCAACAAAATAATTTCAGTGTCGCAAGCGAGAGAGCTAGGTTGTCATAGAAAAACTACATAGCCAGGCGACGTTACAGTAGCCTACCGTAGTCCTACAGTCGTGGTCACGTAAGAGTTATACATTCTTCCCGGGAGAAGGACAATTTATATCATATCACATTGTAGAAATTGATTTGCCGGTCCAGTTTGTTTTAGGAAATAATTTTATTGTAAAGAGGAGACGTCCTTCATTGACCACAGTGTAGGCTACCTTTCCCACGGTCATTCAGCTCAACAAAATGGTAAAACAAACAGTCAGCAGTGTTTCCTTCCTGCACCCGAGATCAGATAGCTTTCACACCAGAGCGAACCGCACTAGAGTTGGGTTGAACCGTACCCGAGACCTCTGCTTTCTGGAGGACCCGGGTCTGGTCCCGGGTGCGCACCCGAGCTCGGAAGAGAGCATTCACACCAACAAACCAAACCGGGCTAACGGCCCAAGTGACCTCGGGTGTGCACCAAAAGCTCTAGTGTGAATACACCCTTGAGCCCATCATTCATGTGATGATGTGCTCCTCATAACGCACACACACACGCACCATGTGGTGACTTTGTGTGTGCGCGTGCGCGTGTCTGTGATGTCTCCTTGGCAGAGAGGCAACAAAAAGCCTCCGGAGTCGTCCAGCATGAGCGGCAGCCAGACGGGCTCGTCTTCGTCGTCGGGCAGCTCCAGCGACGGCAGCAGCAGTGACCTGGACGACCTGGAGGAGGACGATGATGACAATGACGAAGACGACGAGCGGACCAACGACAGCGAGGAGTCTGATTCAGAGAAGGAGAGTCACGTCAACAGGAAGCGAAAGGTGTGCGTGTGTGCGTGCGTGTGTGTGTGTGTGCTATACTCTTATCCCAAAGGGCTGCTTTTGATGTTGTCGTGTATGCTTCCACTATTGTTTTGGAAGCAATCAATAAGCACAATGTAAAGGCAGGCAGTGAGCGACGCTATTTATAGACGGCGAGATGTGGAATACAGCTCAGATGGTGACATCACGGAAACGCAATAAGCCTAGATTAAAGCAGCGTGGGTTTATGTGTGCGTTGATGAGGTTTTAATAAGTGGGTGGCGGGAGCCTGCCTGGATGTGTTGTCAGAGCTTTCCCGTGACGTCACACGCTATCCCCCTGCCCCTCCATCCCAGCAGGGGGCAGCACAGAGCGAGGGCCACGGGAAGCGCCCGCGCCTCGTCGAGAGACACGCGGCGACCGGCAAGCTCTCTCTGGCCCGGCTCCCGCCGCCAACCCCGCTCTTCCAGAGCGCCAGGGCCTCGGAGGAGGGGAAGGATGAGCAGCACGCCAGCGTCATCCAGGCCACGGGCAGGGTGGCCCGCACGTCCTCCCCCAAGCCGCCCGCCCACTCCTCCCCAGCCCCCTCGACCACGGCCGTGTCCCTGGCCCCCTCGTCGACGCCCCCCTGCCTCTCCTCCTTGGCCAAATCACGGCCGACGGCCCTGCCGTCTCTGACACCCTGCCCCAAGCACATACGCCTTGCCCGTGGCACGAAGAGCACCAGGAGCAAGCCTTTGTTACACGTGAACACTTTTAAGGTGAGCTCTTTGTTTAATAAGCACAGTAAACTTTTCCCCCACCACCACACACACACACAAACAATTAACATCACTATACAGATTTGCAGAATGAATGCTCCTTTTTACGCATTCTACCTATAAATATTTTGACATTTTTAGTATTGCTATTTGCACATCATTGTTTGAGGCATATTGATATTAAAGTTCAGGGTGTTTTTTTTTTATCAAATAATGAAATATCTGAGTTTTGATTGCCCTCTCCGTGACTATATTGTTTCTTTTGCTTTTATTGTAGTGTTTTGCTAATGCTGGCAAGCATAAACTTCTGTAATGCATTAGAATGTTTGCTATTATCTCGAGGAGGAATCTGAAGGAATCCGTTATCATCACTGCGAGCTGTAGCGATAGTGTATCTAGAAGAAGGGGTTTTCCCAATCCATACGATGATGCTATTTTAAACATGAGCTTTTAGTTGTTGTGGTGTGCTGAATGTGACAAAGCAAGTTGATGGCTTAACCCACGTGATGGCACTAAACTGAGTGATTTTAAACTATTTCCCTCCATTATCAATGTTGACAGGAGTGTGTGCCTGTTTCCTCATTGTCTTTCTAACTACAGTACCAGAGCATTTCATATCGTATGTCCATTTGCTGCATTCACGGGCCATAGTAATGAATAATGAGTGACAGCTTGTGTAATTACTTCCATTTTCTGTGTTTGTGTTGTGTTCTTTTCATTTAGCCCTTTCTTCCCCGGGATTCATTCACGCATGCTTTCCATCTGCCGCTGAAAAGCCAGGACATAAACAAAAGTCACAAGAAGTGGTTATCTACGTCGCTACTGCAAGCTAAGCCAGAGATGCTTAGCGGCCACATGCTCCCTGCGTCGGACAGCCACCACACCAACCTGTTCCTGAACCACCTCCCCAATGGAGCCGTCCACGGTTCTGTTCAGGACGCCCCATTGGCCCTCATCACCAGGCCCCGAAACCCCGGCGAAGACCCCAGCGGCAGACCCGCCGCGACGGCCACTGGCCCTCCCGTCTCCACGGCTGCCAACCTGAGCGCCGGCTCCCGCGGTCTCTCTGCCAGCTCTGCGGCAACGGCCAAAGCTTCTACCTTGTCTTCAGCGGTCCACAGACCCAGGAAGAACAGGAGCCCACAGCCTCTCCATGCGGGGAAGAGCTTCGCTAGCCTTGCATGTCCCATAACAGACCCGCTGGCTGGCACCAAGGACTCTGACGACTCATTAGGGGACGACGACGACGAAGACGATGACGACGATGAAGATGACGAAGATTCAGACGGTAGCCTGTCAGGTCAGTTTGAATCACACATTGGCTATGCTGATGTCGCAGGCAGTTCTACTGTATGTAGATGGGCTGTGAGAGGAGTGTTCATTGGCACGTGATGCTGAGCTCTGCCTCCTCCTCCTCCTTCCCCTGCAGAGTCGGAGAGTAATCTTGAGAGCAACTCTGACGGCTCCGAGGACACGAGGGAGCGCGAGGAGCCGGAGACTGAGGCCGGGGCGGAGAGAGCAGCTCCTGGCCGGGTCTCCTCCTCCTTTCCCTCCTCCGCCTTCCATTCCTGCCTCTCCTCCAGCAGCCTGGCAGCCAGCTGTTCCCCCCTCGACCTGCAGGTGGTGAAGACCAGCCCGCCTGGCAGCATGCTCACCCCGGGCTCAGGGGCGCCGAGCCATCAGGGCAGATCCTCTCCGTCCCTCACACGCGCCATGCCGCCTGGTAACACAGCACCTTATTTCCCACGAAGTCAACATATACCGCAGGTGTCGAAGAGCGCTTAGCACGCGTGTCTTGGGTCGATGGTGTGCCAGTGTGCGCGTTGAAAAACACGGCAGCATGTTATGTTGCCGATATCGATGCAAATGTACTGGTTGATGACAGAGAAGAAGTATTGATGACGATCATCCTAGGTTGGAGGGCGTATGCTAATCCTCTAAAGCTCTGTAGAATTGTTTGTGTCTTTCCCCTGTAGGGTGTGTAAAGCATCTTGAGTGCTACAGTATTTGCTATTGGAGGAATAAATTGCCATCCTCAACACGTCCCGCCGAAACGTATCCTATTTAAAGGGGAGAAATCAGTCTACATACAGTACGGTATCAAACCACGCTCTGCAAGCCTTTTCAAGAAACCCACCAAGTTATTTGCAGCAGAGTGGAATGCTTTTAGGCATCTGATAATCCACGTTTCAGAATTCAGAACTGTTCGGTACTCTCAGATATTAAAATAGGTTTGCGTCTAAAGTCAACATTTCTCGTCTCCCTGCTCTATTCTCTTGGCAGCCCAGACTGCTATCTCCTCTCTCCTTTGTGCTTGGTCAGATCATCCATTTCAAGGAGAACATATTTTTCTAGAACGAGAAGTGTGTACATGGCTCACTAGTTCCACTTCACAATGAGCTTGCTGGTACAAATTGATTGCATTAATGTTTTGATGAGCTATAGTAGCCCCTTGCTTGATTAACTCAGGCAGTTGCTTAATAAACCAAAAGCTGTCTTGAGTCAAGGAGCAAGCTTACACTGCTAATGGAGCTGGATTCTCACTTTCCTTTGCAGGAAAGGTTTCCTTAAAACTTTATTTAAATCAATTTGTGGATAGAGACACAATACAGGCATGAAGTAAATATAAACCTTTTTTATTTGTATTTTTTGATTGTCATAATGGTAGGTACGTACATACAGTAAATGTATGCATGATGTGTGAACCTACTTTTGGGAAAAGGGCATATCATGACAGGTCTAAGGCTTTTTTTCCCCCCAGGTGACAACTGTAAGCCGTAAGTCATTTCTCCGTTTCCTAGGATCAGGAAAGAGAAGGAGGGTGACAGATGAGCGGGTGCTACGATTGCCTCTGGATTTCGGGTGAGATGCACCGCTGTCAAAAAATGTACACGCGCTGTTACCACGCTGCACACACAGCAAGAGTGTTGCCCTGTAGATGCATGTCATGCTGTTCTGCCACGATAACATATCACAATATAACTATGATAAATTTAGCACAGTGGCTCTTCAAAACCTGAAGACGGGTTACAAGACACCGGCATGCATTTGTCATTTTGTTTGTGTTTTGGTTAGGCAGTATATAGAATTTTGTTTCATGTCTTGAGTACCCATACTGTAGTAGTAGCTACTGTATGCCACTGCCCAGTTTGTAGGAATATCAACTGGTGAAAACTATTATTGAGACGCATACTGTAAACGCACACATTTTAGCAACATCGTCGATGACTGTGATGATTGTGAGAGTTGATAAGAACAGCCCTTAAATTCTATAATTCCTTAGCATCATAATAAGTATGCCTGAACATCCATCACTACATATAACAACATACTCGATAAAAGAAAACTAACTGGAATTAAGAAGAAACAATATTCTGAGTCAATATTCTGAGACAATATTCTGAGTCAGGAAATGTACAGTGTAGACTCTGGGAAGCCTTGCCCCAGACGTTTTGTTATAAAGATATAAATAACAAGGAACCATCCCAGGAGTACTTAAGTTGTGCTTTCCAGTTCAGGGATGTCTCCTGAATACCACAAAGCAGGGGAAGACAACAATAAACAGCCTCACCTTCCTCTCTGAGGGGCCCTACACAGCCCAGGCATGGCTAGCAGGCCACAGTGGGCAGGAAATGAGGCACTGCAGCTCAGATACGAGGGGTTAATCACATCCAGCCTCAACACAGACATGCAACATTAGCAACTGCCTCCCTACAGACGCCGCAGCCTTGGGTCAGGGTGTCTTTCATCTGCTAGGGATGTTTCTCATCAGCACGTTTGCAGGGGAAACTGAGGCGACACGCCAGTATATCAGCCCTTTGCTGCTACCTACTTTTTTCTATAAGCCATGGCCACTCACCGGCGGAGCTCATGGGCTCTGTTGGGACTTCTCTGGCTCCTGGCCATTTTGGAGAGAGCCTCATTACCAGTGGAGTAGCAGCGAACCAATGCCAATACAATTAATACACAACACGGTTGTAAAAGGCTTGTTTAGCTCCTACTCAGGGAGTTTGAATGGCATGGGGAGTGTTTCTGGGTAAACATTTTCTATTAGATTAGCAATGATTAATGAGGCACGGGTAACACTATTTTAGCAACCATATTTGTTTCAAGTGTCTCAGACATCAGGAGGCCTGTAGAGTGACTGTACGTAATACGCATAACCTTGTTGTTCTCCAGATGGCAGAGAGAGACTCGCGTCAGGACAGTGGGAGGGCGCCTGCAGGGAGAAGTAGCTTACTACGCCCCGTGTGGGAAGAAGCTACGGCAGTATCCTGATGTCATGAAGGTCAGAGAAGCCACACTTCAACATGTATCAATCACACAGTTTAAACAAATGTGTCATTACAAGGGAGGCTATATATTTCCTTGTAAAACGCCTGTCCCTTCTTACAGCTCACTTCGGGTTTGTTACTTTACTCTGCAGTATTTATGCAGGAACGGAATTACTGGAATCTCCCGGGACAACTTCAGCTTTAGTACGAAAATCAAAGTCGGTGACTTCTATGAAGCTAGAGAAGGACCTGAGGTAACATATTTTTTGAGGGGTGGGGGGTGGATACATTCTTGAATTCGTGTAAAGGCTTGAATTAGTGTAAAGGAACAGCTGAAACAAGGTTTCTGTCAATGTTTAATTACATTGTGTGCTTCCAGCGGGTTAGACCCTTTAACATGACAAGCCACTTGTCTGTAGTAGTAAACGCAAAATGATTCCGGTCACACAAAAAGGTCTTTGAACTGTATCATCCCTTGTCTTGTCTCCCACACAGGGTTTACAGTGGTTCATGCTGCCCGAGGAGGAGATCGTTCCTAGTATCATAGCGATGGATGGGAGACGGAGCCGTCACACCAAGCCGGAGCACCAGCATGCCACCGACGGCTCCAGCACAACGGGTAAGAGGACGCCTCACCCCAACCTGGGGGACAACGGTGGCCAAGACACGAGTGGCACCAAACTACTCCGCAAGCTGGAAGCACAAAGTGCGTTTTCTCCCTATAGACGGGTTTGTGGCCGGAGCCCAGTGATTTGTACAGCGATGATAAAGCACTTCTCCCATTGCAGAGATAGCTCGCCAGGCCGCACAGATTAAAGCGATGAGAAGACTGGAGAAGCAGGCCATGGCACAAGCAGCCAAGGAGGCAAAGAGACAACAAGGTACTGTAGGTTAGCTGCCATCTGGACCCCGTTGGTCAGGAAGCGTGGTGGCCAGAAGCCTGATTTTAGATTCTTTGGTTTCTTTCAGCAATCATGGCTGCCGAGGAGAGGCGAAAAATGAAGGAACAAGTAAAGATTCTCAAACAGCAGGTGATTTGATGAAAGCTGTTTAACCACGTACTGTATCTCTCGACATTATCATAATTATCTGGTACCATAGTACCTAGGGCTGCACAATTTGACCTAAAATCAAAATTCAGGATTAATTGAACATTGTACCTCGATTACGATTAATGAACGATTTTTTTGCCTTTTCAGGAACTTTTGTAAAAGCATGATACTTAAGTGTTGCTAGCAATGGGCTAAAACATTACATAATTAAAGGCACATGGAGTCATAATTATAAGCTTAAATAAAAATATATTGACCTACTTCACCTACTAATTGTATACATTTTTGTGTACTGTGATAGTTTAGAACCATTATTCCAGAAATTGTATTTCCATAGGAATGTCTCATTGAAAGAGTTGACTTGACATCGCTTTAGCTTAGAAGTTACCATGAAGGGAGGCGGCACCCCTAAAGTTAACCTATTTGCTTTGAATACTGTATAATACCTACGATGGGCATATATATTAACAGTTTTAAGAAAGCACACCTTGCTATATAATAAGTTGTCTGTCACACATTATAAGTCTGTTCTGCTCTGATAAATGTTTATGTGACACCACCTGAGCTGCCGTGTTACGAGCCATTGACGTGAAATGTAGTTTTGATTTAGGTCTTTCGCGGTTGATACTAATGGTGGTTACAGTAATAACAGCAGTGTTTCTCAGTAGATGCTGAGGTTTATTGAGGTGCCTGGGATTGTCGCGAGTGTCCGGGTCTGGACAAATAGGCTTATCTGTAAAACACGCGTCCTCCTATTTACATCACACTTGATTGAACAGGATTTTTTTAAATTGAGAAAACCGACATAGGAAAATTACGTTGGTTAGATGTTCTGATGGTTTTCAGTTACTTTTTGGTTAATCGTGCAGCCCTAATAGTACCATTGCTATTTTGGGTCTTGAGCATTTTCAGAACATCAAGAACATCAACAAAACAGTTGTTGATTTTATTAATTTAAAAGACTGATGCTAACCTTTATAACGCAGAACTTCTTCTAATTGACTTACTGTAGACCCATTGTACTTTCTTAGCCATTCCTATGTATGCACATACGCACACACAAAATCAACTGCTGCTGAACTGTACGTCTGTATGACATGCATGGCTTTAAATTTAATTCATTTGATCTTGCACTCATCCTTTTACCAGGAGAAGATCAAGCGCATTCAGCAAATTCGTATAGAGAAAGAACTCCGTGCACAGCAAATTCTTGAGGTTGGTCCTGAAAGTTATCACAGAAATATTTTAAAACACTTCCTTTCTGCTGCTGATGGGTTTTAACCAAATGCTATTTCGATATCATTCATAAAAATGATACCCCTATCATTCATAAAAAGCTTTTCTATTCAGGTCTGGTGACTGACTTTCTTTTTTTACACCCCTCCAAATATGTCTGTTAGAGTCTTGTCCAACTGCGGTGTTTAGCAAACTATAATCATTACGTCAAAGGTGGATGAGAGATTTACCTTTACCATGGGCAGGTGAAAAGGTTGTGTTCTCTTCTCTTGCTAATATAAACTCCTGAAGTGTTTTGGGTTTTGTAAATCAGATTTCAGCTGCCACGCTTGGCAAGCAGCTCCTTAACAGGATTTCACTAGGACTATAATTACTGATAGAAATGTTGCTTAATTTATTCTGACTGCATGCTGGTATATAATAAGCTCTACAGCCATTTTGTCTTTTAGTGTTAATGGGAGAAAATAATTCCCTTATTGCACGGGATTGCGATGAGTTATGTGTGACATTACATTACACCACCACTGTTTGTATTGAACAGCTCCTATCTTAAAGGCAAATATCACAGTAATATATACTAGAAAATAAAAATAAAACGTTTTATCACACATAGGTATATTAAGTATACTATATTTTTTAGCAATCTTCCTTTTGTCAAAATGAACTAACTGAATTTTTAGAATATGTACCCACTCTATACATTTATTTGCAGTCATTACATTAAAGTATACATAAGAAGGTAGGTCTTTGTACATTCGACATGTCTGTGATAAGTGGCTCTAATGCATGACCTGAAGGCCTGTTCTGCATGCACAGGCAAAAAGGAAAAAGAAAGAAGATGCAGCCAATGCCAAAATATTGGAGTCTGAGACACGGAGCAAGGTTAGTTTAGATGTGCTCTCAGAACTAACCATTACCGACTGTCGTGGCCACAGTTGCCTCCAGCCATCCTGCACCTAACCTCCGGAAGCCCACCTCTCATTCTTTTCAGTCAGCCACCATAAGTGCCCCCTATGTGCTCTCGTCTCTGAATCCCCTCACTGTCCCTCATTGCCTCATTTAGGTGAATGCATCGCAGTGCTCATTGCTGCAGGCGTACCGTTTCTCTGCGCTGAGGAGAATCTCCCCGGCGCGCAGTGCAGACATTTTCCATGTTAATCAGTGTCATAAAAGAGGGTGCATTCTGCCTGTATCAAGAAAACGTCGAGGGCATTTCCATTTTCACATTAACTCAAAACCGGGCTATGCGCTTCTTGTCAGTCAGATTAGCTGGGCTTTAGCGGTTTCTTGTAGAATGAACAGTTGAGGTTCATTTGCTTGTGTCAGCTATTTGTATAATGGAAATGTGAATATGTGTTGCTTTTTAATTGAGTTAATCTCTGTCTCTAAAAAGGAGAAGGAGATGCGGAGACAGCATGCTGTAATATTGAAGCACCAGGTAGGTAATGGCTTTAAATATGATACTAAAACAATATTTACTTCCTGCTTGAATCTCACGGAGAAGGGTTCTGATAATGCTAACTATTGGGGTTCTTCCACCATTTTGTTTCTGGTGGCTTTATTCTGTACCTTTTAGTGTTTGTGTGCACTTTTTAACGTGAAACTTTCTTTTGATTTTTTTTACAATACTTTGCCAACTCTTTCTACCAGGAGTTGGAGAGGCATAGACTAGATATGGTATGGGTATGTTTGTTTCTGTACGTCTAACACTGCATCGTGAACTGGTTGTGATTAATTGTTGTCGTCATAGCAGCGCATAATGTGTAGCGATGGCTGCAGTAAGACTGTATTCTTCTGCATGGCTTTTCTAGCACAGTGCGTTGCATACAGTACACACCCGCTGTATTTGTCTTTGAGAATGCTCATGAATTAATCTGCCGGAAGTGATCCAAAAATGGCTTGACTCAACAGAAATCATTACAGGATGCATGGCACTCTTAATCCAACACAAGCCCACCGTTTGTTGTATTGTTTTTTTTGTGTCAAACTGATTGAATTTAAGTTCTTGGAACTTAGTTTTCCCTTTATCCATTTTACTTCCTGAACAAAATCAATATCCAGTTGGTATTCTTGCCAATACTTTCTAATTCATGTTTTATTACGATATACTACAATACATTCTCACATAGGTAACGTGAGAGGGGGTAATGAGAACATAGCATCGCCGAACACTTCTTTAAGTTTTCCTATCCAAATGAAACAATAATTGATCACAACTAACTGCTGCATTAACTCTTAGGAATATGTGTCTTAACATTCTAAAAAGCATCTAACAACAGCTTCTAGTTTGTTTATTGCCAACATGCTCCAGATTCCAGTCTTTTCTAACTCATGCTTGTATGTATCCGACACCGCCGCCGTTTGTCAAGCTTTGCCATTTGGGTGTACTCATCGTCTTGCATTTGGTTTAATGGTGTTGGTACTGCGTTGTATGTCTCCCCGCTTAATCACTCTATAACATGCATTGTATTGCTTGTGTCATTATTGTGGTGTTAATGTATGGTTGCGTGTCACAAGAGACTGTCTGAACCAACCGTGTGTGACTGTGTGTTGTGCTCCGTCAGGAGAGAGAGAGGCGCAGGCAGCACATGATGCTTATGAAGGCAGTGGAGGCCCGCAAGAAAGCGGAGGTGCGTAAATACAGTGTCTAGTCATTCCTCGCCCTCCGTTCTCCTCTAAAGTCTTGTCCCAGTTTGTGCTGTGTCAGGTTAACCCTCGACACGCCGGACAGTATCAAGGGCACTAACTTGTTTTGTAACCCGGCCACAGGAAAGGGAACGGCTTAAACAGGAGAAGAAGGATGAGAAACGAATAAACAAGGAGAGGAAATTGGAGCTCAGAAGATTGGAACTGGAAATGGCCAAAGAGCTGAAGAAGCCAAATGAAGACATGTGCTTAGCGGATCATCAGGTACAGTATTACAGTGTTATGGAGTCTTGCTGTATAGCAGTGCTTTTAAACACTTTCAACCATATTTTGAATGCCATAACATTAGGAATAACAATATATTAACCATGAATATAATTGTAAATGCGTGCAAAAGCCAATGAAACAATATTTAAAATCAAATGTTAAATAAATGTTTATATAAGAGAGAGAGACAGGACATACTGTACATAATTAATCAGCATAAGACTTCAATGAGATACAGGTTTTCTGCCACCACTGTATTGACTTTGTGTGAAGGTTGCACCAGCATTAGTGCTACCAAAATAGATGCTGTTTCTGAAATCATCCTAAACAGTATCTAGGGGAAGCAGGTACAGGTCAAAAGACTGCCATCAAGTGGCTACTGGTGTCACAGCAAGCAAAACATCACCTCATTAAGCTCTTCAGGAGTTAAGCAGACATTAACAATTTGACTGTATTTACCGTAGAGATGATGTGAATTAATTTAATCAGCATTCATAGGATAAATTATAAATGTCTGTCTGCCTGTACGTTTGCTTTTCTTACTGCCAATTATTCTGTACTATACTGTCTCACAGTATAGTGTATGTAACCCAGGTTTCTTTAGTCCAATATGTTTACTTATATTGGTTCAGTTGTTTTAAATACACGGTCCTGTCTCTGTCTGCAGCCTCTGCCAGAGTTGTCTCACATTCCTGGCCTGGTCCTACCAGGAAGCACCGTCTCCAACTGCCTGATGGTGCTGCAGTTCCTGCGCAGCTTTGGCAAGGTGCTGGGGCTGGACGTGAGCGCCCACGTGCCCGGCCTGGGCGTGCTTCAGGAGGGGCTGCTCAACGCGGGCCACCAGAGCACGGGGCGGCTGCTGGACCTGCTGGTGCGCATGCTCTCCACAGCCATGTGTGACCCCGGCCTGCCTCCAGGACACAGGGTAGGGCATGTGGCCACACGCACACCGAGGAGGCTGCTGGGGAACTAGCCCAGCACTGCTTCTTACCTGGGCGGGGGTACAGTACAAGAGATTGCCTAAACACTGGGATGAGACACGGTGGTTTGTGTTAATATCGTCGCAGCCTGGCTCAAAGACTGTGATGTAACACAACGCAACATTGTATTCATTTCAATAACAGCCGAGCTAATTTAGTTAACAGTAAATGCATGAAGAGGCTGTTGAAGCAGGTTGTAAAATGCCACCTTTCTCCAGGGGAATGCTGCAGTACCCACCCAGTATTCTCTTCTCCCCCCGCTCTCCAGTCTAATCGTGCGGTCGTAAAGTAGCGGGTCGTATCAATGCCTTGACTGCACACAGCTAAATGAAGAGGCTTATCTGTTTTGAAGGATATCGGTGTTTAGAGCCCTTTAATACATACTTTAAAGCAGCAATTTTTAATTCCCACCCAAAGCCATTTCCATGCTATTTTCTATGGCTTAGTCACGCCTTTCTATGACTTTCCATTATTTTCCAAAAGAGACTCAGCTCGCAGCCCTTTTTTTCAAGGTTCTCCCTTGATAAGACATGCCGCACCACTCTAAGCCAGTGGTTCTCAAACCGGGGGTTGGGACCCCCCAATGAGTCAAAGCAATGGTATATATTTATTTATATATATTTATTTGTAATCTTTGTTGACTTTCAAACTAGCGTGATTTTGTTTTTTTTTTGCATGATTGAAAAACAAACAGAACGTGAATTGACACTTCTAACAATGCTATGTCTCTGTCAGGCGAAGACCGCCCTGGGAGACCACCTAACCAACGTAGGGCTCAACCGAGACAACGTCTCTGAGATCCTGCAGATCTACATGGAGGCCCACTGTGAGCACACTGAGCTGGCTGAGCTGGCTCTCAGCCTGAAGACCAAGGCGTTCCAGGCCCACACCCCCTCACAGAAGGCCTCTGTGCTTGCCTTCCTGGTCAACGAGCTCTGCTGCAGCAAGGCAGTGGTCAGGTGGGTGAGGTGATGAACCAGCCTGACAAGCACTGGGTTAGCAGCAGCATGCAAATGAGTCCCACTGAATCAAAAGGCTGAAGCGTCACTTTGATCACATTAGGACTGTAAAAGAATGGAGAAGCATGATTTACCTCTGACTAGGGATGTTATGCATGGCATAAACGCATGAATTCAAACCTGGCTGATTTGACTATGTTCGCCCTTGAGGTGTGATCGAGTGGGCAGTGCTATATTGTTTTATTCATCGGGGCGTACATTTTTAATGGAGTAGCACGTACTGTGTACCAGGTATAAAAATTAATAGGACATGTCGTGTTCTCCTGGCCATTTTCACTGTCTTGCATCAAACCACGCCATCAAACTTCCACGAGCGCTGTTTCTGCTCTGAAGACGTCGTCGCATCCGTACCTGCGGTTCCACGCCGACCCATATTGTGTCTGCCATTCACACGGGTCACACACACTTCAGCGCTTCAGGTGCATTTCTAAACCTGATCTGACTTTCTTTCTTCTTCAGTGAGATTGACAAAAACATAGACCTCATGACCAACCTGAGGAAGGACAAGTGGGTTGTCGAGGGCAACCTCCGCAAGTGAGTGCATGTTTCCAAAGGCACAGGGCCTTATTTCTATCACATCTGCTGGCTCTAGAATGCCTACGGGGTTAACACTGTTACAGTAGTACTGCATGATATACTGATGTAATCCAGGTGATGGCCAGTGAAGGGTTAAACCATTGCATTGGTGGGGGACCTATTGTGTACGTGTGTGTGTGTCGCCTCCTCAGACTGCGGGCCGTCCACGCCAAG
This sequence comes from Typhlichthys eigenmanni, assembly GCA_027564635.1. Lineage (NCBI taxonomy): Eukaryota > Metazoa > Chordata > Actinopteri > Percopsiformes > Amblyopsidae > Typhlichthys > Typhlichthys eigenmanni. Next base: position 29,000 of record JAODUK010003538.1, read on the forward strand.
CGAACGGGCAGGCGTGACGGCGGCGGCGGCGCAGCGGGCGAGGACGGGCAGCCGGCGGGCACGCCCACCGCGGGCCGCAAGCGCAAGAGGAAGGACTGCGGCGACAGCGAAGAGGACGAGGATGAAGACGAGGACAGCGAGGACCAGGCCGACGATGAGGACGAGGATGAGGACGAGGGGGGCGGAGCCAGGAAGGGGAAGAAGGCGGAGACCTGCGATGACGAGGTGAGTCGGGGGGCGGCTTGTTGCCACAGTCGCAGCCGGGTGGCGTGACCTCGCACTAATGGCCTCTGTGATGATCCAGGACGACGGAGACCAGACGGCCAGCGTAGAGGAGCTGGAGAAACACATCGACAAGACAGCCAAGGTATTCAATGCTGTTAACATGCCCAAACCTGATTGGTTATCTGTCTGGAAGCTGGAGGAGGGGTCAGAGATGATTGGCTACTTTATCCGCACATGATGACACATCTGGCGCCCAATCTGATTATATGTTATTGCTGACATTGCTAGTATTCCTGTTTCTGTACAGCGCAGAAGAGTCTTGCAACATTCTCTCTCTCTCTCTCTCTCCAGCAACAGACTCAGATCAGGAGGAAGCTGTTTGAAGCCTCTCACTCCCTGCGTTCCATGATGTTTGGCCAGGACCGCTACAAGAGGCGATACTGGGTCCTGCCACAGTGTGGAGGTGTCTTTGTCGAAGGCATAGAGAGTGGTGAAGGTGACATCCTGCTGACATGTAGTAGTATCAATACCCTGATGGTGTTTAATATGCATTGCCCTCTCTTTTTAGGCTAGGGTATTTCTATATGTAGTGCAATAGCATGTAACAATGAGGTATTGTTTTACTGGAAACACACTTGTCTAATGTTTACACACATACACATATAGAGGCACCCACTCTGCCTCCAGTAGCCGATAAAACACACAATCCTTTGTGCTGACCAAGGCAGCCTGTGTGTCTTAGGGTGTGAGGAGCTGGAGAGGACCCAGGCCATCAGCGTTAAGGGAGAGCAGCTGGAGGAAGCAGAGAAGACAGCGTCCTCGAGCCCAGCAGGGCGCGCACACCAGGGCGCAGTCTCGACGGAGAGCCCGCAGGGCGCGGCCGACACCTTCAACCTCTTCCTCCAAAAGCCCGGGTCCTTCTCCAAGCTCAGCAAGCTCCTGGAGGTGGCCAAGATGTCCCCAGACAGCTCCGTCCCTAGCCACCAGACCCCGCCCTGTCAACCCGAGGGCTTGGCTCCGTCCCTGCCGGGCGGCCCTTACGTCGGCCAGCACGGGGCCCTGACCGGCGAGCAGCTCTTCAGGGTGTTGACGGAGAAGAGCGGCCACTGGTTCAGCCTGCTGCCCCGCTCGCCCTGCGATGACTCCTCCGTCGCCTCGGGCTCGAGCCCCCGGGCCCCGTCTTCCTCCTCGCCACAGTCCTGCTCCTCCTCCCTCTCCCCTAAACCCCCCAGCGCCACAGCCAGCCTCCACAGCCCCGTCGGGATGGGCGTGCAGCTCTCGGCGCTCCAGGTCGGTGCAGAGGGGGAGAGGTGTCATTGGGAAAAGGTCCACTGGGGGCAGGCCAGCTTGCATGACAACACATTCAAGTGGCTTGGCGATGCGCTGCGGTGTCTTCCGACGTTAGCTCGGCCTTGTGTGCTGACTGTGCTCTCTCTCTCTCTCTCTCTCTCTCTCTCTCTCTCTCTCAGTCTGGCATGCACCAAATGGGGCTGCCGTTGTGCGGCTGGCCCAGCGGGATGCTAAGCCCCCACCTGGCATTCCCTGGCAGCCTGGTGCTGCCCGTGCTGGCCTCAGCCTTCCAGCACACAGAGCACCCGGGCAACGGAAACCATCTCCTGGCAGGTGGCAAGAGCGACACCCCGGGGCGCGTGGGTGACAAGCCCCCCCGTGACCCCTCCCCCGTTGCGGAGGCGGCCAAGACCCAAGACCACCCCTGTGCTCGGCCCATCCCCGAGGGTGAGCATGGCGCCCGGCCTGGTCTTCCTCTATGGAAGCTCTCGCGCTCTGATTGGAGTGGGGCCTAATGCTCTGGTGTGTGCGTGTGTGTGTGTGTGTGCTGGCAGAGATGCAGCGCGGCTGGTGGAGGATCTCTGACATGGAGGAGCTGCAGGCCCTGGTCAAGGCCCTCCATGGCCGCGGCGTCAGGGAGAAGGCCCTGCAGAAACAGATGCAGAAGCACATGGACTACATGGGCCAGGCCTGTGCCAAGAGCAGGGATGGTGGGTCCTCAATGTCCCACAGTAGCTGCATTGGTAGCTATGCAGATTTTTATTGGTCTAATATGATGTCAAAATGCATGTCAAAAGAGACTTGAGACATTTTACATTGTTATATTTATGAATTTAATCAAATACAAAATAATTGTAAGATAAAAATAAATAAAAAAAACATAAATAAAGTGTGTGTGCGTGTGTATGTGCAGTGACACTGGTGGATGTGGCAACCATGGAGGAGCATGTCAGCCAGCAGACAGTGCAGGCCTGGTGTGTGGAGGAGCAGGCCATGGAGGTGGACTTCAGCCTGCTGCAGCAGGTGGAGCACCTGGAGAGGAAGGTCACCTCCGCCGGCCTGCAACTCAAGGTAGCCGCTAGCTAGCTAGCTGTTAGCCCAGAGTGGACCACGCACTGTTAGAGAGCCGTGGAAACGACGCACTGTACTGCGCCATAGCCAAGCGGGAACCTCCAGTGCTTGAGGCATAGACTCCAATGTTTAAGATATCCGACAGCAAAAATAAACATGTTTTTACAGCCTGGCTCAAAATAACGGTTTTGGTCTCTGTAGCTAGCCGCCACATTCATGACAACTGTTTATAACTTATCAGTATATATTAGTCATACTGTACATGTGTCCGTTTATGATGAATAAGGGGCATGGAGGGGGGGGGGGTGGTATGTAGGAGACTGATGTACTACAAAGATGGTGATGGCCAGAGCCACCACAGTGTGGTGCGGCCACAGTAGTACCCAAAAGCTATGGGCTTTGTCCATTTACACACGGTCATAGCGTAACGTGCTCCATCAGGGCTGGATGCACCCTGAGCCCCAGTCAGAGAGAGAGGACCTGGCGTATCACGAGCACAAGCCCTTCTCCTCCCTGGCTCCAGAGAAGGGGAGGGAGGGAGGGAGGGAGGCCAGCCAGGAGGAGGAGGAGGAGGAGGAGGAGGAGGAGGTGCTGCAGGAGGAGCAGCAGCCTGGAGGCGTGTCGAGGAGGCCCAACAACCCGCTAGATATCGCTGTGGCCAGGCTGGCAGAGCTGGAGAGGAACCTGGAGAGAAGGTACCTGTGCCAGCCTGTTGAGAAGCACCTCCTGTACAGTACAGTGGGTCTCACACTGCACACCACATGCTGGCTGTGGCCCCTGAGGGCCTTAATGTGCTTGGTTGGGAAGTGAGCGTGTAGCTCTGCATTGTGTGTAACACTGGTACTGTAGGAGTCCTGCAGCATGAACGACTATGAATGAACATTTTATTGACCTTTTAGTGGAACAAAAGTTCTCTCTTCCTGAGACCCCTTGATGGTCTGACCCATACGTAGACCTCGAACCTGGTGCTAATGCTCAGGAATGTCACCGTGCGGCGGATGAGAAACTAGCATGCTTGATGCCTTGGCTCCGTTGGCTGCCATGCTGTGCGTGCGCGCTGACCAGTGTCTTGTTCTTTGTGCCCCCAACAAGCGGCCAGGACGAGCTGGCTCCAGGCATGAGGCAGTGGCAGAAGGCTCTGAGCGAGGTGCGCAGCTCAGCTCAGCTGGCGCTGTGCATTCAGCAGCTGCAGAAGTCCATTGCCTGGGAGCGCTCCATCATGAAGGCGGTGAGGCGTTCACACCACTTTCCAGCATTCAAAGGTTTCGAACAGGCGTTTTTATAAGGCGTCAAGGAAACAGCGTGGTCGGTTGTAAACACGGTCGTTAAAGAGTTGTGACTGGTGAGCACTTAATTTCAAGCTGCGTTGTGCTTTTTTTGTGTTGTGTTTCCAGTATTGTCAGTTATGTCGGAAGGGGGACAATGAGGACCTGCTGTTACTGTGCGACCGCTGTGACAAAGGCCTCCACACGTATTGCCATAAGCCCAAGATCACTACAATACCTGAGGGGGACTGGTATTGTCCTGCTTGCATAGCAACGGTACACACACACTCTCTCTCGTTCTCTGGTTCACTGCTGAGGTCCCTTTTATTTGCTTGCTTGGTTATGATGTTATTCATGAACACAATGTTGTCTTAGCTGCTCCTGCGGAGCTGCAAGTAGTGGTTTACCGAAGGTACTGCTTTCATTTGTACTGTGAAATGAACTGCATAGCGTTGGACTCATTGGAAAAACGTTCCAATTAGCTCAATAGAAAGTCTGGTGCTTTGTGACCGAGTGCTCCCCACCCTTCCTCCAGAGCAAGAAGCAGCCCAGCCGAGCAGCTGGCGGGGGGCGGAGAGGTGGCCAGGTAAAGCAGGGCCGGAGCCTCTTTGATGGGGAGGAGGAGGGGGAGGGGGGTGGGGATGTGACCATGGCCAGCCACAGCCACAGCCACAGTAGCAGCAGCAGCAGCAGTAGGAGCGGCACGCCGAATAAGGGCAGCAAAGAGTCCAAGAAGAGGAAAGGAGAGGAGAGTCCTACCAGAAACCCACCCTGGCAGGACAGCCCCCCGGTCGCCTGTGTGAAAAAAGCCAAAACAGCCAAAGACAACAACACTAAAGACCTGGCAATGTGCAGGTAGGATAATCCACTTGTAGAGGATTCAGCTTCATGTTTCCATTCACACCAGTGTACTGTAGGGTGTACTGTTCCCTTATTTAAAACTCTAAACTGTATACTGTAGGATTTAGCTCTTACTGTACATTCTCACCTGCGTAGGACATACTCACTGCAATAGCAACTGGATTTCCCGATAGGGACAAATAAAGTATACAGTCTAATCGAATCTGTAAAGGATATGCTTACTGTTAACATGTACTGTGTAGATGAAGGCATGGGGTAGCTATAAAATCAATATTAACTACTACTACGAAGTCAATTATCATAACCTTAGAAAGTTGAAGTTTATCTTAATGCTGTCATAAATAGGGATGTCACGATACCAGAAATTTAGTAGTCGATACCAATACCAGTGAAATTCCACAGTTCTCGATACTCATTTCGATACC
>JAODUK010003539.1:0-11377 GCA_027564635.1 Typhlichthys eigenmanni
AGACATTAATGGCTGTGTGTTGTGTTATTTTGAGGGGACAGCAAATTTACACTGTTCTACAAGCTGTACAATCACTCACAATCACTCTTCATTGTTGTCACATGATGCTCACATATTTGCAAATATGTGAGGGGTGTAATAACTTTAGTGAGATACTGTATATATATATATATATTCATTTATTTTTTCTTTCTCTCTATTTTGTCTCACAGATTGTATTGTTGGTTCTACCTGTGTTTTAGTTTGCCATGTCTAATGGGCTGTCTCTTCTGTCTTGTCTACCTGTGTATTTAAATCCTTTTGTTCCTTCTGTCTATTAGCTGATTGTTAATTGTACTGTGTTACAATGTGTGTACTGTATCTATCCACGGTCTGAGTAACATCTGAGCTAGATGGATAATACTGTACCGTACTCCTCAGTAGGGGAACATATGGTTATTCACTCATAATGAGATAATGCTTGGCAAGGATGCTACAGTTAGCTTCATTGCTACATATTAAACCAGCAAAGTTTTCTGTCAGATGTAATGCAGTATGTTATATATGCTGTGTAGTCCACCACAAGCAAAGCACTTACAGCCAAAGTTTCTAATCCTCTTTCCACATTCCATGGTGTCAGCTTTAGCAACAGAAGTTTGTCTATAGGTAAAAATGTATGTGCAAAACTGCACATTGACATATATTCATCCATGATGCTTTCATTTGTTAGAACAATATTTTATGAGTTATCTATAATGCAGGCAATAACTTTTTCATTCAACACCCAGCCACCCATGACAGTTTTAGACTGACAGCTACTGTATACTTTCAGCAGAATACCTTTCATCTGGACTAGGAGTTTGAAGCACTTCTCATCTCCCAGTTGTCTATAATGACAGGTCACATAACCATCTTTGAAGACATTGTAAGTGCTGTGTCAGTTGTAATACTGTAGCAACCTTGTGGAAAGTTTTCAGGCTGGCTTATAACTTCTCACCCTACTGTCCTGTACAGTATGCAGGAGTACCAATGCCATGTGTTCTCAAGCTGAAAACTTCAGCAGCAACATACAGGTACAGACTAAAAATATAAAATAATAACTACCAATCCATTGTTGTATTTCAAAGGAAAGTGACAACATAGGCCTACTGTAGTTAACTAAAGTAATAAACTGTAGATGTGTTTATCTGATGTTCCCTTGACATTGTCCCTATACTCAAAATGGAGAAACTGATTATATTGGTAGCTGGTTTTCCTGTATTTTGTGATGTCCCCCTGCTCATTTATCCTTTATAGTACATTTAAAATATGGAGGTTTCTGAGGTGCATGCATACATGTATGAATGAATGCCAAGTAAATCTCCATTTGACTGTTAGACAACACCAGTACAGAGACTAAATAGTTTTGTATAGTTGTGTCACCATCACAGCTGGGATCAATTCCACAGTTTAATGTTTTCCCCTGATTAGTTCATTGTGTTCACCTGTGTCTCCCTGTTTGTATTTGTACACTGTGTTTTGCCTGCTGGGCTGTTGAGGTTTACCTCCAGCCAACTGTTTTTCTGATTGCCTCTAGTGGTGCCAGTTATACGCTTGTTTTTCGTATTTGCCCTAGCCTACTCCCTGTGTGTACGTTTGCCCATCTGCTTTATCATGTTGGTCTACCGTCTGTCTGGTGGATACTGCCCCTGCCTTGCCTTGCCCTCCTGATAACCTGACTTTGACCCCTGCTACCACGGTCAGATGTTTTTTCCACTATACTGCCTCCGTCTCGGATCTGTGACCTATTGTTTAACGTTGTGCCTTTTGCCAAGGTTAGAGACTAACCTGATACTAGGTTTCAATAACTTTAGTAAAATCATTCTTACTAATGTTGAATGTAGTAGTAGATATAAGTAACAGGAGCTAAGTAACAATATGGCAGCAGAGCAGTGACTCCACGTTTATTAACAATTGATGTAGTTTGTTTAGCTCTTGGATGTTTCCAGGCAGACATATATTAAATGTTTCCTCAGAAGTTGTATGAGACAGGCACTGCCACAATCCACATCTTTGCAGCTTCATACTTACTGTCTGTGCAAAAAGTGTAAAAGGCAGTTTTGTAATTTTCTACATAGCCAATGAAAATCTACTGCCTGATAATACATTCTGTGGAGCTCTATGTATAAGATGGTCAGTTGCTTGTGTGAAGTAGTGCTAATCAGTGGCGCAGGAGATGTTTTTAAGGTGGGGAGGACGAAAGTGTGATGAAGAATGTCTCAAATTTTAAGCCTGTACAATTATGCTTTTAGTTATTAAAACAAAATAAAATACTATCACAGCCAGGAATTGAACCCCACTCTCCCATGTGAAGGACAAACACATTACAAGTTCGCCACCAGAAAGTTGCTATAAATAGCCCATCATATGTGTTTAAGTATTTGTAAGTAATATTTACGTAATTTATGGTTGTAGTGCAATTGTCTTGACATCGTTACACATGGTTATGACATAGACTAGGCTCTACACTGGTCAACATGCCAACATGATCACTGGTCAACAATACATGCCATTATATATCTCCCTATTAAAAAAGAAACAAACTGCTCTGGAATATTCCTCTTCAAAGAATGGTCAATGAACAAACCTTGTTATGCTCAGGGGTATTGTCAAGCTTTTAGGGGAATTGCCAAAATGGTGCATGTTTTAGACTACACATGGTTTTACAAGCCTAAGAGGGAGGTGTTGTATTTTTTCGCTTTTCTGAAGCCAAAAAAGCAAGAGGAGATACACACAAGAACAGGACATCAAAGGTATCTGATGATCCAAGACGAAAACTAACTTTACTGTATGGTACAGTAAAGTTTCATGTTGTGCGATTATGAGATCCAGATCGATGTGAGACAAATCCTGGTGCTAATCAAATGTCTAAAGCAAGCCAAGATAATCAAACTAATGGAAATCATAAATAAACATTATCTTAAAATAAAACAATAGGCTGACTTACCCTGTTAGCCTACATGACAGCGGCAAATAACTTACTTTACAGGCATGCCTATAGCAACAACCAAGGAGGGTGGGGCATTGAATAGTGAATAGTAGACTTGCCAATGCTGGTAGACTTTTGATGGTCATCAAAGTAGGCAAATAAACAAATGTAACTCGAGTTATGCTACATCGGACGTACATTTAAAACATTTTTTTTTCTTCTTCTCAAAAGTGGGGGGGACGATTTTGTTCTTTACGAAAGTGGGTGGGACGTATCCCCCCCGTCCCCGTCCCCCTACTGCGCCCCTGGTGCTAATGGACAGACAGGACTAGCCAGGCAGGGATATCCAAACACAGTGATAGTGCTCATATGTTGAGCTTGTTTACTTAGATCTGTATATACAGACAAGATATATAATATACTGTACTATATACAGTATATCTGTGTATACATCCAGTATATGCATTCTGGTAGAATGCTTGAGCAGTTGGAGGTATTGAACATTAGGCAGTCAGCGATTGTAAGCTAATACACAAATTCATAGAATATATCCTCACGGTCTACCTGCCCATTCTGTGCTGAAAAACAAACTATGTTTATACACAGCCGTGGCTCTGTAAATGCAAACACAAAGTGGTGCAGATCGCACCACACCTCTTAGCCTTCGCATTGTGTTAAAAGCCATTATTTTATGTATTATTAGGATTTTGGTTTAAATTGTATTCATATTTCTGCCCTACCAGTAATTGTGAAATACTGGTTGTCCACAGATGACAACCAAAGGAGGTTGGATGAAAGTACTAACTAAAAACTGCAGCACTGGGTAAGCAACTAACCTGTTCTCTGGCAAGCTAGACAGATGTGCCAGCAGCATGTAATTCCACACAAAGTCAAAGGGGAGAGTGAGAATGAGAGTCAGACTGCCACACAGGTGGACAAATTACAAAGTGTCAGCATTCCTTCCCTCCTTCCTGCTTCTATGCACAAACCCCATGGATTCTATCCATTCAATCTATCCAACATGATGTTTACAGCATAGCATCACATTGTGGAATTGGTATTTGTACAATATCTTAACCCCTTAACTCTTATATACTATATAGTCTGTAAGATAGCTGGTTCTTTAAATGTTACATTTATCTACCCATACTTCAATGGTTACTCCTCTGGTGATGCTAACTGTTGCCATTGTTCTATTTTCAATATGAAACAAGAGCTCCAAAAAGGTGCTATGTTATTGCCCCCAGGGCTCCTTTGATATAAGGCCTGCAAAACGAAACATTTGATCCAACGCTATCAAAGCAACACGTTCAGCATTGAGCACCATAAGTCTAAATCATTCAAACATAATTAGAGATGCTGCATTAAGTTCACACTCCGCTGACATATTCTCCTATGCGTTGCATTATTCACAAGTGTGATAAGTTTTAGTCATATGGGTTCTGTCGGCGTAATATGGCTCACACCACTTTCCCGACCAATTGTGGTTGGGGTGAGATATTGCGCCCATGATTTAAGTGGCTGTGTCATTTGCAGTGTAAAAATGGAATGAACCCCAGAATAGAGGGGTCTTTCATCTTATCAGATAAGACGGTCCTGATTACATCTAAATGTAGAGCAACATTTAGAGGACTATCAATCAAGTGGACGTCTGGAAGAGAGGGTGGGGAAGTGAAGGAATTATGCCCCCAGAAGGCCTTCCCTTCCTTTAATTTCCAGTGACAGCATGCATTAGCTCTCATCGCCACCTCACTGCTATTAGACTGGCAAGTGATTATGGCTTGTGCCTCAGGTGGAGATAACGCTAATGTTCTGCATGCTACATCCAGGTGTATATCCAACTCCATTCCATCTATGTCTCCTATGTGTCTCCTAAGACTCCAGCTCGAATACATTTGCTCCACTCTAGCACATTCCATTAATTTTCTCTCCCCACCTAGAAGCCCCTGGCCCCCCTCCCAGAGGGGCTATGCCTTTATAGAAGCTAGTACTTTAATCTTAACTCAATTGAGTACAGTAACTTGGGTCATGCAAGCATTCAACTAACAGAGCGTACAAATAGCCGTTGACAAAGTGGGACCGGTGGACTTTTCATTTGAATTCCTCTTAAGAACCATGAACTCCTGTTTCCTTTTTTCCCCTTACTTTTACAGTGGTTTATGAAAAAGAAATGTGTGCATGCAAGAGCAGGGAGTGCAATCACAAGTTTAGAGGTGTGGCCCATTGACTCATTTTCTATTCTGGGCTGCCATCAAGGATGAGCCTCACTGTTAGAGGAGTCACATATTTTATATGATTGACTATCACTGTGATTTCAAGAGTATTTAAAACCATCTCTTTTGCATTAGTCAGGCCCCTTTTTTCTATGTGGTTTCCATAAACCCATCCAACTAATAAACATAGAAAAAGTGACAGATTGTGTGAGGTCAGTGTCTACATAATTGCATTAGGCACTAGTCTCTCTGTGTCTGAGCTGCTGGGACCATGAGAGATGAATTGCATTTGTGTTGGTTCCATCGTTGATGAGGCCTGTCCCAGATTACATCCTCGACGGACAACTCATTAGTATCTGCAGCTGCTTAACTTTGTCATGTAGTAGGGGTTTAACATACAGTGCAATGTTCCCATGCACAACAGCATTCCCATTATTAGACAAATTACATATTTGTGCATGTGTAGATGTTTACGCGGTGAATGCATTGTCTTCTAGCAGTGAATTTACAGTAAGTCTACAGTATTGTTCACCATGGTGTATAAAGATGATGGATTGTAGTAATACTATGTTTTTCACTGGGTCCTTAAGACCCCTATATTGTGTTACTAAACCATCACATCCATCTCCTATATCCCAGCATCCCACTGGGTAGCACACATTTTCCATGACCAGGGCCCAAACAGTGTCATATTTAATGGTGACTCATAGCTTCTTTGTCAAGCTGGAGACATCTAATTCCTCAGTTGGTTTCTCACAATACCAGTGCATGTGTATAATTTCTTTCATAAGCTACTGTAGTCAAAGGTTTTGCTGCAATTTATTTCTTCTGAAGCAATACAATCACTTTTCATCCTTTTCCCTATTCATAAAAGCATCTGTATTTGGTGGTAGGCTTTTATAATCGTGTGTCAGGTGATATTTAAAGTTAAATTACATTGCGCGGTGCACAAGGCAGTAAAAGACGTTTTCCATCTAAGAGTGCCCAGTGGCCCATGGGCTGTCCATTCAGTACACTGTCTACACACTGACTCCCCTTTAAGAAAAAGTTAACACATTATGACTAATGCTCTGGCTATGCAGTGATATGGCTTCTGTCAAAGGTTAAAAGGCTGTAACATTTGTCTCAGAGCTGGTCACATAATGGAGTCTGTCACCATGAAGTAAAGACAGAGGCTGATGTGCAGTGATATTTTGATGACGCTGTTAAAAAAACTGATACATTTTTGGACACTTAAAGTCACAGTACAGAACCCCCTTGTGGCGTTAAGGCGTTCGTCCATCTAGGTAAGATTAATTTAAAGGTTTTCAACTTGGTTAAGCTTTAGCAGCAGCAGTATCCTCTAAAATGTTAGCATACACTCAATTCATTCTGATAATAATTTTACAAGTGAATCTAATGAGTAAATTATTTTGAACAGTTAGTATTGATTCATTGTTTGTATTAATTAAAATGCATTAAAAAAGTTTGAAAACTAGTGATTAGTGCCATTCATGTATAAAGTTATGCCAGATGTACCTTCTCTAGCAGACATTATTTGCACTGTCCTGTCTCCAAGGCAACCAGATGGTGTGCTCATGCAACTTCCTGTGATGAAGGACGTCACCTCTCGGCTGGTCCATTGCTGACGCAGACGTCACGTCAAGCGTCCTCTCCACAAGACATCTACAGGTATAGAGTCAAACTAGTTTCTGCTCCGTGGGTTGGTGCCTTGAGGAACATAACTTTCTCTATTTCCAGCTTGTACCATGTTTCCTTGTGGTGGATATGGGTGAATGAAATCTCAGTTTTTTTCATAGCAGTTGCTTTTCATATTCTCTTGTTTGTGGAAATCTAGGCAATGTAATATATTTTCTTGCTACTGTATGTAGCTCTCAGGAACTTGATTACATTTTGAAATAAACTGCTATTGTGCAAAAAAAAGAAATAAATATTTTAGCTGTGTATGTGTCAGAAAACACGTAAATGCACAACCCATCAAGGGTAATGCAAAATTAGGATCTCTTAGCCAACTCTACAGCTACAGTAAATGTACAGTACACCACCATTGATTTATCTGCGGTTGTTCAATAAGGAAAGTGCAGTTCATTATTTACGCTGCATACATTAAGGGCACACACAGTTGATTGACCACTCCCCCCACCCATCACACACAGAAGCTTGTAGTGCTCTAGGTGTGTATCTGACGAGCACTAAGAAATATTGACAAGCTAAGTCTCTTCTCACTGACAAGCAAATGTTGGACCGCAAAGTAGCCGTCACTCTTTTGCAGCAGAAAATAAAGTGTTGACAGAGAGAGGAGGAGATTAAGTAAAACATGTTGATTTAAGTGATTAAATCCTTCTATCAAGATGGAGATGGTACGGGCAGTGTGGAAGGTGTTTATGCCTGCTTGATAAATTGGATTTTCTTAAACGTCGGGTGCTCAAGAAGCCTTTCTTTAACAATCAAAGGAAAGGTTGTTCAATGTTCTGCAAATATTGTTTTAATATTGACAAAGAATACATTAGATTTTCTTAAGGACCATAGTAGTTGCTGCCTGCCTATACTTTTCAAACATTTTTATATGCACAAAGACACACTGAATGTGATGATTTTCATACACACATGCCTTTTGTAATTTGAAAAACACAGCGACTTCTTTGTCCGGGTAATATCTAATGAGCTCTATTCATAATGCCAGCAGGTCAGTGCCCTGACATTCTCCAGTGTCTTATGCTGAAATTAATTGTTGCTGGCTTGGGCCACTGGCATTTCACCTCCAAAATATACAGTGGGGGCTTTGCAGCATGGAGGAGTGATTCTACATTCTGTGACTTGGCTGCCAGTCTGAAATTGGAGGCTTCTGCCCTGGTCACAGTTAAGAATCCCTATTTAGCTATGGTCATAGATGTTTAGATTAGCATTGCAGAAAGATAGGCAATTATCAGAGAACAAAGAAAACAGATGATCCAACTATGCACAATAGAACCAAGAAAAGTTCAGAGTATACAGAAACAAGAATATAATGCTTTCATCCATATATATTACATAGAGCTATTTCCACAGCTTGTGTGACAATGAGGTCATATGAAATTGTATTATGAGGAGATGCAAAGGCAGAAATGTCACTTGGAAAGTTCACTTGCAAATTCTTTACTGTAAATGCTTTTCTTTTTCTTTTTTTTAAGAAAGGGATAGCTAGAACTGGTTCTTGAGCTCTCTCTAATTTCACACTTTCTCTGAATTTACCCCATTCACAACAAGAACATTTAGATTTGTATTCCTTAAGGGTACAACTTTAAAAAATTTGAGAGAATTTTAGAATAACTTATCAAAGTTCTGACTTGTGACATTCTCGAGACATGGTGACTAAAAAGAATTTGCTTTGGTCCCTCTTTCATCACCAACCTGAAAGGCCAGGCTATGTTAGCTAGTGTGTATTAGAAGCAGCAGCACTGTAGGAACTTGTAACGGCGGCTCGGGAAGAGCAGGAACCAGGCGCAGGCTTGAGGTAAGGCATGTACTTTTAATAAAGAAAAAGCAGCAACACCACTCACTACATCGACTCACAGGAAACAATAACATAGAATGAAATAAACGAAAGCCCCAACCTAAATATCAACGCTAAACCCACAGGTGCAAACAATAAGCAATCGGTGCAGCCACCCGTGAGATAGGGAGCGCTGGGGAAGTGGACGTCTGGTAACCTGAGGCAGGAGCACTCAGGTGAATTGTATTACAATAGGGTTACCCTATGCTCTTCTAGTTGACAGTAATTTAACGAAATGCCGTAATGTCTATATGGTGTTGATAGGGACTCCTTAATTATGGGTCAATAGCATGATAAGACTGTCTATTGCCTATTGCTGCTTTACAAGCTGACCATTGGATGTTTTGACAATGGTGTCTTTCAACACTAAAGTAAGTATGTTGCTGCAACAAAACCTCTGCCACTACCCCTTGCAAAATGACTGAGGATTATTGACAGTATCTTGCCAAATCTTGATAAATAGATTCTGTTACGGCTGCAGACCTATTCTGGCAACCTTTCCACCGAGAATCTGGTCTAGTCTGCCTGAAAATAGTATATTCTTATGTGTACTGTACCGCTAAGCAAAAGTGAAGAGGGATGATTCGAACAAGACAGGAGCGGAGATTTCAAAGTCAATTTAACGGTAATTAAGGGTTGTAGGGGACAACATGTTCACTGGCTTTATGATACAGTACACTGTCTGTGGCCCAGCCCTTCAGTTTGCAGCCGTCACTGTTCATTGTGCTTATTGTCCCAGTCAGTCAAACCATGTAGCCAACAGCCTGGAGGGCACAGGCTACTCAGTGTGGCCTGGGGGAGACAGCTGTTCTCCATCTCTCTTACTGTAATGGTATCTGCTATTAGATGACATGGGGCCTGAGATGGAGACTTTTGGAGTCATTCATTTTGTGAGCCTCAGGCAGAAAGAGATGAATGTGTAGATAAAAACATGAAAAAATGAAGGAGGGCAAATTAATTATTTCCCCTTCATGTCAGCTTCATGATGGACAAATACTGTCCGAATACCGTTATTCTTTTAAGACCTCAAAACATCTTTTCATTGTGTATTTTTATATCTTATATATCTTATATTTTGTTCATGGTTGGCTAAAGGTTTTCCCATCTCATAGTTTTTTATACACTGGTATAATATGACTTAAATGATCTCAATAGATACAGAAGTAATGAAAGTCCACTCTGGCAATGTATAAGAGCAGTGGTGTTGTTTGGCCTTGGCATCAGAGGGCCCAAATGTTTGATGAATTGTCCTGGGGCTCAATTGCAGAGTGCATTGAAGTCGCTGTATATATTTGTAATGTGATAGTTCCTGTGTGCTGGAGATATAGCACTGCTTTATAGTCCATTGGGCAACTAGCATAATTCTCCTCATCTTTACTAAATATTTAGGATATTTCTATAATCGTACAATTTTATGAATTAGTTTGCAGTTAAAAGATTGATTGATGAAAGTACAAACATATATTAAATATTTTATTGGGTTTACAGTACGAACAATAGCTGGGTTTACATGGACACTTTTTTGTCTTTCCGAATGGAATCTTTTCGATCATTTACATGGGTCTGGTGTTTACATGCGCCGTCGCAACTTATCGGAATTGATGTTAAACATGTACACATTATCAAGCTCATAATGTAACATGTCCCGCTAGCAAATTGTAAAACCAGCTTCTAGTTATAGGTATGACAGAGAGTGAGGCTATTTGTGTGACTGTTTGAGTAATGTACGGCTCCAGATGAAGTCACAAAACAGAGAGAAATACGCGAAACAGAGAAATACGCACACACAGAGAGACAAGCACACACTGGCCCTGGCTACCTTAACAGAGTAATGGCTACACCAGACACTGCCCCACATCCCCCAGGTCTGCCAGCGGGTGCACGCACTAGCCAACACTCGCTAACCGCGGTAGGCCATTCAATTATTTGCGCGCGTCACCGTTGATTTGTCCAGATTTTGTACCGATCTTATATCCATTGTATTCACCTTATTTTCCATGACAACAGGGAGGGCGCCATATTTGTTATTTTGTGCTAGAACTTCTGTTGCGCTATGTATCCCATTGATAATATACGTACATTCATTGAGATCACAGCGACAATTCACATTGTGAGTGCTTTAATATATATATATATATATATATATTTTTTTTTTAAATATACGTTACGCTACGTTATTGTTAGCCAATTAGCTAACTATCGGTACGGTAACGTTAAGTGGTCTGATGGACTTTTGCTTACAGTAGCATACTATGATACAGACAACTTATGATCACTGTTCAGCGTCCACATATCAGTGCCGTAGCCTATTTCTGACTGTATTCGCTAGTGACATTAAGAGAGGACTGCTCTGAAATAAATAGAAACGTTAATTGAATGTGCTTGGTATTATTTGTCACAGATGCGTCAACCAGCAACGTAACAGAGGATGCCCACTGATATAAGGAGGTCCAACAGCTAATCTGTATGCTGCCAGTGCATCATTTAACCTGCGTTTTGTGTGATCAGGCAACACAGTATTTAGTACAAATGCATGAATATCTAAGAAATTACATTTTTTCCTTTACACAATTGTGTTTAGATGTATATTTAAATTGATGTTTACATACACAGGGAACGGGATAGCCTTACCTACACCCAGGGATCAGCTAATGGTAACTCATGAAGCGTTGTCTATATATATAT
>JAODUK010003540.1:0-11376 GCA_027564635.1 Typhlichthys eigenmanni
ACACGTTATGTTCTGTATGTCTATTGTAAAAATGTTGTCTGTATATTTATATATCTCCATTTTTATGTGAAGCATTGGGAAGCACTTTGTGATTTTATCTGTGAAAGGTGCTATATAAATACATTTTACTTACTTACTTTTTCAGCTTTACACCGTGACTAAAATGTGACTTTGTCTGACACCTAATAGGACAATAAATGAATATGTGTTGTATGTCATATCAACCTAGTTACAGTGCATGTACAGTGTAGTGTGTGGTACAAAACATATATCACATTGTACAAAATATGTACTAAGGGGGCTATATACAGTATATTTAAAAATGTACACGTTTTATATTCATAATCAATGCCGGATACAATATGTATGTGTGGTAAATTATTATTACTGCTAATTATGTAATAAAATATGTAGTGTGAGTGTACTGTGTACAGAGCATATTAATACATTTTCCATAACATACAAATGATTATATCCATAACATAAATGATCATTAAAACAGAAATGGTTCAATTTATTATATATATCTGATGTGTTCAATTAAAAAGACAAAATAATAATTTGCCTATTTTCTGGCATGGCATTGCACATTTAGTCTAAGTCTAAACGTTTTCTTCAGCAAGTTAATTCAAAGTAGACCTGTTTTTCATAATGAGACATCGCACCCTCATGCCATTTTGAGCCGCGAGCAAGATGTGAAGATGAACACGACACAGTGAGAGGAGCAGGAAGTGTCAGCAGTCGGCAAGTGTGAGAACTACTAAAAATAACTCCCCTTAGCAGTCTCGCTATGCTCAGGTTCCTGGTGGTCATCCCACATATAGTCGGCTGCCTTCCAGGAATACACACAATGACCTCATATACAAGGGAGGAAAAACATTGGCTTGGGATGAAACAAACAATATAAAACTAAGGTTGCTGTGGGTTTTAATGTTTTGCCTAAGCTTCTCAGAAAGATAACCAAACCCCATACACAGAGCTGTTCTCAGGACAGTCATCACCTACATTTTGCACAGTTACTGTAAAATAAATATGTTGACAGCTACTCAAAAATAGAATGCACTTCAACACATGTTCAGAGCAGAACAGGGAGGTGTTAGATAAGCTCTAGGCCTAATTGATTTTATATTATGGTAAAATAAGAAATGTTTCTTCTGGCTAAAAAACACCTTCATTAATGTGAGGTAAGGTAACACAATGTAGGCACCTGTACCTTGTTATTATACTTTATACAGCCCACTATAGAAATTGTAGAATTCAGTGCTAGAGTGTTTGACCCAACCACCCACCCGATGTGTTTAAATGTGAATGACCAATGAGATGGAGATTTGTGGGTAGCCAAGAATGTAACCATTTTGGTAGTTTTAAGACAAATGGATAAAATATGACATAATCATCAAAAGCTGCAACATCAAGTTAAAACATTGTGGATTACAGGTTTAATATGTATTTCAAATGTATTTATAAGTATAATTATCAGTGTGTGCTAATCTAACACACCATATCCGTACAGGAAAAGTTAAACCCTGGCTATGAATGCAGCGAGATGTCTAAGGGCCACAACCGTTATTTTTAAAACGTGAAGTTATGACATAGTTCCGATCAAGGTATACACAGTATATTACAGGCTATAGACAATCACGTATATTTGTAAAATAAAGCCATGTGTTTATGGCAGCAATAGACCATCACAATCATCTTCTACCACTTGGTGGGGAGGATGGGGAGGTGCAGCAAACATTTTCATAAAATATCTGTTTAATTACAGTATACAGTGTGTGTGTGTGTGTGTGTGTGTGTGTGTGTGTGTGTGTGCGTGTGTGTGCGTGTGTGTGTGCGTGTGTGTGTGCGTGTGTGTGTGCGTGTGCTGTCACATCTAGGCCTTTGCTTATTCTGAGTAGACTATGCATTCAATCTTATTCTACTGTACTGAGGGACTTTCCCCATGACGTAACGCTATACGGGAGTGGAAAGAGCATTATTGTCAACACTTCCAGATGGCTTGTGTTGTTCTATGGCACTATTCTTGAGAGCTGTGCTTACTTTCTTATTTTAGACTGTGCAGAAAGGCAGATTGTTCCAGTGGCAGTTAACTGACAGTAACGGTCATGTCAAAGCCGCATAGACATAATCCAACCATGGAGCATGCAATGACAGAAAGCCTCTTAGAAGCAACTTTTTATTATCGCAAAGTAGCTGCAGCTCTTCTAAAACAGTGTTCAGTGTATATTAACACATATTAAATTCTTCATTTACAGCTCTTGCACATGTTAAGTGATCTACTTAGATACTATGAGGCTAATGCATTTACTGTATGCAGCCCACTCAAGTGTACACTAAGGAAGCGTTATTATGTTATTGTTAAGTTATTATGGAAATTACAGTAGATGAAAACATATGTTGGTTCCCAATTCCAAGTTCAAGTAACCAGGCCTCATTCTCAAAAACAATTTTCTCCAGGACATTATTACATCAACTTCTAATGCTGAAGCTGAATAGGCCTACAGTAAAATATGGAGCACTAAGCATTTAAGACACTTTTCCCCGTAAGACGTGATCAAATGACAACTAAGAGTGGATATATACTTCATGAAGGTGGCCTACTTGTTCAACGGAAGATCAGTGAACTGTGGATACTGGAAATAGGCCAGCATTTAGTGTGGTATGAGGTCACGGGGTCAGTGGCCCCCTACATGGTTGACCTACCTGTAATCATATTTTAGTAAGATTTCTAACCCCTCCTTGCTGTTTAAACGACCTACAGTGCATTGTGTTACATTGATGTCACATCAGTGACATCTATGACCATGAAGGACTTTTATGGCAATACATTCATTTGATGTTAAATATCAAATGATATCACATTTGCTATTATTTTACTGCTACTATTGCTACTCTTATTCCATTGAATTCAGTTTTGTGAATAACCACTGAGAGGAGATAAGAGAGAAGATGCACATGATACATCAATAAAGTGTGAACATTTGTATCCAGAAGTGCCCAAATATGTATGATATAAACTGTTGTTGTACATTCTGACTATGTATGCAGTCAATTTTGCCAGAGACATTATCCAAATGTATTAACAATGTACAGTTGTTTCAGCATATAAAATTAATGTTTGCACAAACCAGACGTCAAGGTTGTAGTTCCAGTGTATCTACAACAACATGAAACAACGCGTGTCAAAATGTTGAGGTCACCATGTTCCCGCTTACTACTGAGTAACATATCTGCTAGTTCATTAAAAACATTTTGTTCAAATGATTTAGCTTTTACCAAAATGATCATGGGATACAAATGGAAGTTGAGGTGCTACGGGTATCTAGTAGGGATGCCCCCTGGGCGCCTCCCTTGGGAGGTGTTCCAGGCATGTCCAGCTGGGAGGAGGCCTCAGGGAAGACCCAGGACTAGGTGGAGAGATTATATCTCCACATTGGCCTGGGAACATCTCAGGATAAATCACTCAGAGCTTGCTAATGTAGTAATGAAGTTTGGGGTCCCCTGCTGAAGCTGCTGCCCCCGCGACCCGACTCCGGATAAGCGGGAGCAGATGGATGGATGGATGGACAAATGGGAAGTGAAGATTTTAAAAGATCATGTAAAAGTGATTGCTTCCATCATACAGTATACTAACTGTGCTGTTTTGCAACATCGTCATTATCAATTTATATAGTTTTGATGCTTACTATTTCTACCCTATTATTAATATTAAATCTACAAATTGAAATCTATGCATTACAACCAGAAATGGGTTGCTAATGTGTAAATGGCCTTTGACACACAGTATGTTCTTATGGAGTTATGCCAGTAAGGAGGAAGAGTATGGTTAAAATGATGCAATGAACATACAGGAGCACTGGTTTTATAGCTGAAAGTCCATGGCAAGTGCCCACTCATCTTACTTCAAACACCACTGTGTCCACTGAAGTGCAGCAATGATGGGCTCTGTTAGTGTTCAGAACATTCTTTATTATACAGTGCATTCATGTATTACTGTCCTGTTAAGTGGACAGGCCAGTATGAATAAGGGAGCTCATTACTAAATGATAACATTTTGTTTAGCGTATATCTGAATGTGATACAAACGTATTCTATAAAAAGCTGCTAACATATTTAGGTGTTCTCTGGTGAGTCATTGCGGTGAGCCCTCTGTTTTGCAATTACAACAAGCAAATAAGAGGTGGCCTGGAACTCTAGAACAATACAGTGTTACGATTCAAGACTGGTCGTGCATGCATTTTGTCTGCTATCGAAGTCTATTATAGAGTATTCTTTTTTTTTTTTTAATTGGAGTGGTCTGCTCAGGAGACACAGCTCGAAATCTACACTGAAAAGAAATAATCCCATAAAATAATGAATATCCTTTTTTTTATTTCCTTTGCTGTATGTCATGCCTTCACAGCGTAACCATGGAAGTCAGGTCTAGCTCTCCTACATCCTTATTTGTGACTGCATCAGACAGCCCAGCTTCTCTACAAAAAAGAAAAGAAGTGAGACTTACATTCAGCTGTGATATGAGCCACTGGGAAAACAACAGCTCACATGTCAACCTAACAACATTCCTAAGTTGATTCTCATGCAAATAAAAACAAAAATAAACCCCTAATAAAAAGATCACAAACACAACCTCTTGACTGACAAAGTCTTTGCATTCCAAAACATCTGACGCAAGATTAGTGATGCGAGAAACAAAACAAAACCCAAAAGAAACAATCAGACAGTGAGAGAAGTATTCAGGCACTTAGAAATTCTCTCGTGTTCTTGGCTACACTGCGCTCAATGACACCGTCCGTGCATCTAGGAGACTGCTCCCCGCTCCAGTGTGAAAAGAACCAGGTGTCCACCGCAAGACAGGGGCCGAGCACATTCACCCACAGCTACTTTAAAGGGATTTTAAAACATTCACATTTTTACAACAATTCTATGTACAGAGAATACTAGTTTGCGCTAGCCAAGTGCTCATTCCAACCATACCTACTGCAAAGAGTAGTTTAAGCAATGTGGATGTTTTAATTCAGCTAGTTCACTTTACTGTAATGCTGTCTCTATGAGGAAATACAACATTTACGTTATTTCACAATATGTTGATAATCAATATACCAGAGCAGAATCTCATAACCAAATATTGATATAATATCTCATATCATACTGTATACTGGGCAGCTCTAGTTTGGAGGCTATTAGTATAAGTGAGCGTTATATTCACACAGTATTTAAACCATTTTCTGTCAGTCCAATTCCCTTCATCTTAACCTGGACCTTGCATTTCCTCAACTCGTGCATTCTCTGAGCCCGATGGCTGTGATGGGAGATGCAACGGCAATTTTCTCCTCTCCCTTTCGCTTGGGACATTAGTCTACATGGTGTTATTAAAGGGAAATCGATGCGTGCATGTGCAATCTAGACACAAGGCTGTAAAGAGGATGGCTTGTGTTGATTCTTCATAGCTGAAATGATTATAGACTGTCATCCTCACACCGGGGAATCTGTCCTCCCACTGACGACAAGCGCCATGTGAGACTCACGTGATCGAGTATAAAATAATAAAAATGCTGCCGAGGGTCAAATGTAGAATCGTGTGGAAAACTAACTCCCGTGTTCAAACAAAGACAACAATAACAGCTATCCACAATAGCAAAGACTCTCAGGAGACCCGAGGAGACCACAAGACATCTACAACAAGGGTCCACTGCATCTAACAGGTACCTAAGATCATTGTGCTTGTCTGATCAATACAGATCTACGGCGACTAAACACATACAGTACATTGACCTCACAGACTGTAGGAAGAAATGTTCTTTACTCTACACCCAAAATAAAGCGCACGTCACTCACACCTCACATCATGATTGTACAGCATACTGTAGATTCCTTGTACATCAATAAGAGAAAAAAAAAAATATATATCCTACTGTAGGTTCGGCATTGGTTTTGGGTCCCATAGTTTCAAAGATATTACAACACATTTTTAAAGCACAGTCAAGTCAAGAAACACACTACAGGGCTAGATTTATAATCTAATGCTTCACAAAGGCTTTTTTAAACATTCTTTTGAACGAGTATGTGATTGCACAATATTGAGTTTTCTTGCAGCTGGCAGTGTCATTATTAATAACGTGTTCGAGGTATTGGGGGGCTACTGCAAGCATCGGCCATGGATCATAATGGTTATATAGTAATAAATGTGTATAATAGTAAAATAAATAGTGGACATATGGTAGGCTACTCATTATTGGCTCTTAACAAAAATAATTTGGCCATCAATGGAAAAGGATTCATTTCATGTTTTTATCATTACGACTAGACTAAGTTACAAACTTTTGGTTCCATTTTATTTAGACAATTTTGTATTTATTATTATTTATTAGTTAATTCATAGTAATATAAAATGGTAATGCATACGATAGCTCCACGGTGTTCTATTACCTGGGCCCTAGTAAATAGTGAATATGGTAGATGTACAATGCATTGTGGGAAATATCTACTAAACAAAATACTATTCTCTGCTTTATGGTGCACATGGCAAAATAAGAATTCTGGGAAACGGGCCAGGGTATTATGCCTGATATTTTTAATGTATTTCCCAGGGTTTTATCTAAAAATACATCACCTATCAAAATTCAAACCTGAGTTGCAAATTTTTCAAAACTCTGTAGGCATATCTTGGTAGTGTAGAAATGACAATGTTTTGACGGATATCGGTAGTGGTGCTTCTAGTCTAACTATGATTTAAATTCCCTTTTGAACAAACCGCTAAAGACATGACAAAAATGTCCAACATAGAAGTTTTTTTTAATACTTTTTTTTTATATAAGGTTTTTCTTTTAACCTCATCCCCCGGAAGTTTAACAGGAAACCACCCAAAGAAACTGGCAGCCATCTTACATTATTGTTTTCGCTGATTCAGTTTGTCACGTGGGCGTCAGACAACTGTACTGATGTCGTCGGCCTCGTCTGGTTTTTTGGGCTTGCTAGGGAGGGACTTGAGGTACTCCAGGTGCCTCCGGGCGTCCTCCTGGTTCTGCCGGACGTAGTACACCACGTAGGAGATCACCATGGCGAACCAACCGAACATGGTGACCAGCATGGCGTAGTCCGTGGTCCGTTTGGCCAGGTTGCAGAGGTCGGCGTCCACCGCCAGGAACGGCCGCCCCTCCTGGTCGCGGAGCTCCGAGCTGCGGCACAAGACGCGCCCGGCGGCGTCGTGGTTGTGCGCCATGCCGCCGATGGCCTGCTGCAGCGCGCAGTCGCAGTGCCACGGGTTGTCGTCCACGATGACCCGTGCCTTCAGCCGCGCGAAGGCGTCCTTGTGCACGCTGGTGATGCGGTTGTGCGACAGGTCCAGCACCTGCAGCGTGCCCTCCACGCCGCTGAAGGCGCCCTCGCCCAGATTCTCCACCGCGTTGTAGGACAGGTTGAGCTCGCGCAGCAGCCGCAGGCCGTGGAAGGTGCGCTCCGGCACCAAGCCGATCTGGTTGTGGTCCAGCCGGAGGAGCACGGTGTCGAAGGGGAGCCCCGGGGGGATCTCCTTCAGCCGGGACTGGCTGCAGGTGACGTTGAGGCCGTGGAGATGGGGCTCACGCTGGCACACGCACCCCTTGGGGCACATACTGGCCGAGGGGAAGCACAGGGCCATGAGCACCAGGCTCTGGAGGAGCAGGCACATGGGAAGAGAGCGAGACAACCACAAGTCCAACAGAGTCATGCCGCCCGGCTGCCGGCAGCATCGCGCCCGGGGCACTGCTCCCTCCGCTGGTCACTTAGACACATGACATGGTAGAGGGTTCAACAGCGCTCGGCCCCCTGTCCACTGTGGCCACTGGGATGGAACCCTGAAACAAATGGACGGACAGCGCTGACTGTTAGTTTATGGTGGCGTTCACGTGGACACACTAAATCACAATCGTTACTCACCACTCATAATGACATCAAACTAGATTGTATACTTGTTCTATCCAAATCTTTACCGAATGACAGTGTTGTGATAACCACCATGTTCAACAAATGTTACAATGTGTTAAAGGTGTAGTCAGTGATTGTAAGCTAATACGCTTTTTGTCATATTACCCGAGTATTTACTCACAGGCTAGCTGTTCTGCGTGTGCGCTGAAAAAAATAATCTGGTGTTTCTACACAGCCTAGGCTCTGTAAATGGGAACACAAACAAAGTGGTGCGGGGTGCACCACAAAGGTCTATCATAGCCTTGGCAATTCGTGTCCAATTTGGGGGGCGGAGCTTCTGAGAGAGTACCCTATGGCATTGAATGTCACTAACAACGCTCTTAGATAAAGCATGTTGCTGCTCAACTCCAGTAGATAATGTGAACGTGGGTAATGATAAACAAACCCACGGAGAAGAAATTAGACGATTTCTGTGCGAGACCTTGAAACATGGCTACAGGTTCACCTTATGCTGGGAAACGGAGCGGTCTGACCAATGCAGAGTCATAACGTCTCCATAAACATGATCAGAGCAGCTCATTACAGAGAGTGGGGGCTGGGGCGTGTGTGGAGAGGAGATCGAGTGAGAGCGGGGGAGAGCCCCCATTGTCTGCTGTTTGCCCAGAGATACAAGCCACCATGAAGGTCCAAGCATGATGGGTATTGAAAGGCAGGCAATTTTCCTGAATGAAAAACTATGATGCCCTCCTGCAGGGTACTGTTGGAGCCCAGCAGACCATGAAGACAGTGTTTGAATTGAATTGAGTTGAACTGTAGTCCTATTAGTTGGTGCATTGGTATTATTATCATTAAGGTGTGAAGCTGTAAAAGCACATGCAGGATCTGTGCATAGGTAAGAAACATTACTGTTCTGAAACCAGCAATTGGTCATGTGAAATGAGTAGCCCTATTATGTGTGAAGTCAATAATATGCAGTGCTAACAATGACCAGCATGCATTTCAAACAGAGCAAAAGAATATATGAATGAATAGAGTTCAATGAGAAAATATTGAAGAGCTTTACCAGAAAGGGGTGTCAGCCAGACACCAAGAACCAATATTCGAGAGAACAAACGTTATTGGGTAACCAAACAAAAGAAATCACACACAAATCGAGGAGTGGTATAAGGATAGCAAAATACATTTTAAAACAGGCAATTCAACTACATGGCTACTGGTAACATTATACAGTGCAGAACAACCTACCTGTAATTTACCAAACTACAGCCTGCCTAACATGAAAATGAATCAGGCCTGCTTCTGCTAGTGATGGAAGAGTGAACGGTTGAATGGGATTGCTGTACAAGCCTGTACCAATAAACTGTGCACATGTACCTTATAAAAATATAAAAACATTTATCAAAATGTTAATTCAAAATACAAAGTATACAATAATATAATGAGTAATGTTACTGCTGTTATATAATATATTAAGGGAGGATGGTATAGTTATCATTAAAGAAAACATAGGCTAAATCACAATGAAAAAAAAAATCCAACTTGACGCAGAATCATTTTGGATACCAGCTGCGCGTAACATGTCATTTAAGTTCATATGAATTACAACACAGTTAGGCCTAATACAAACGATCTAATGACATCGTTTGTGTTCTAACTTGCACGCACATACCGCCCAAATAGACGTATAGCTCTGGCTAGGCATGATGTACTGTCTCACTCTCATAGCTTAACTGAACTGCTGAAATCAATGCTTGATGGGATTGTGAATGAGGCATTATTTGAAACAGCCAAAGCCAACGCTAAATCCACAGACAATCAATATTAGTCTACCCAAACGAATCAATAACCACGCCGCTGTGCGCGAACCCAGAGCAAAATGAGCTGAAACATAAATGGACAGCCAGTGCACCAAGGAATGTGTCGTGTGTCCGGCAGCCCATGAAGCAACAGGCGACACACCATTCAACACCTGCAATGCAAAAAACACAAAATATTTGCCTCTCGGCTCCAAACCTTTTCACATTCTAGTTATTGTTCCCGCGATCTTGATTGATAATAGGCCCATTCTCGCGTCGCAGAGATGTAGCGAAGTCTTGGTGTGTTACGTCTCGTTCATCATTCAATATTAAAACACCAGAAAGCAGCGACGGGTTTGATGCTAAGGGAGGGGTCTACTCCCAGACAGTCATGGGTGGTGATGGTGGTCACCGTGAACGGCGCGCAGCAGAATGAGGAGGACTCCACACGTATCCACAGTACCAGGTAGGCAACATAAGCCACGAACCTGAAGCCAACAGCTCCCTCTGCTGGATGCTTAGTGGTTTACAGGCATATCGCAAGAGCGGAGCCTTGCAGGAAGACAGGCAAATATTTTTATCCTCGCATTCAGGGCTGGATTATGGACCGGGTACAATGGGCCTGGGCCTAGGGGCCTCTGACCATTAGGGCCTCAGGCTAAAAGGCACTCATACTTCTCTGACCTCTTTCATTACAGTAATGTGTTTTTACGCACACTGAATGTGTTTTGTAAATGTATTGCACCATTCTCTGTAAACTCTAGACTGTAGTGTGTAAACAGGGCAGCTGTGTGGCACCAACAATCATATCTTACCATTGTGATCATGCCCTGTTCTAATATTTGGTCAAACAACAACTCAAGCTCTCTACTCCATATACACTATTGAGTTGCATGCAGCCACATGATTCCCTGATGGTGGGCTAATAGTTGCGTTAAATAATCAAGCAGGTGTACAAGGTAAAGATAGCTAGTGATTCATCCATCCATCCATCTTCATCCGCTTATCCGTAGTCGGGTCGACTTACTGCAGAGAATCCGTGCACAGCTCTCGCTTTGGGCATACAGGGATTGGATTTGGACTCCCTCACCCCATACTCCTGCATCACCTCCCACAGTATCTCCCAGGGGACCGGGTCATACACCTTCTCTAGATCCACAAAGCACATGTAGACTGTAAGGGCATACTCCTAGGCCCCCTCCAGGATCCGCCTTCAGAGTATTCTGGGACAACATATTAGAAAAAGGCGTTCGAGGGTTACCGCCCCTTAAGGCACCTAAGACCTTGAGACCACAGCTCTCCGCCCCTGCTTCAGCAATGGAAGCTTTGAACATTGCCCACTCAGGTTCAATGTTCCCAACCTCCACAGGGATGCCAAAGGGCCTCCTCCAGACGTTCCCAGTTTACCCGCACTACCCATTTGGCTTACCAGGTCTGTCCAGAGTCTTCCCCCACCCCTTGACCCAATTCACCACCAGATGGTGGTCGGTAGCCTGCTCTGCCCCTCTCCTCACACGAGTGTCCAAAACATGCAGCCTCAGATCAGATGATACGATCACAATATCGATCATCGACCTTCGACCTAGGGTGCTCTTGTTCCACGTACACTTATGAGCATCCTTATGTTTGAACAGGGTGTTTGTTATAGACAGTCCATGACTAGCACAGAAGTCTA
>JAODUK010003541.1:0-11376 GCA_027564635.1 Typhlichthys eigenmanni
AATTGTAAAATCTATATTTTAAACCACTCCCCCCCCCCGACACACACACACACAACCCCCCCCCCCGATGGTATCCGCTGTCCACTCTCTCCCCCCTCTGCTCCCTCTGTCACCCAACATACCTGCTGTCTCCTTATCTATAATGGCTCGCTGCGTGACGCGCAAAGGCAGCGCGGCGGAGGCAAGCTAACCTGTAGCATGACATAATCGTGCGCTAGCATGGCAGGGCGACACGGTGAAGGCTGGGTAATTGCAGCTCCGCAGTTGAGGATGTCGTCGCCCGAGTATTTTTAGTCTATCCTCCACTTACGGTGAATATCGCAGTTGAGGATGAGAAGAAGTGGATGGTAAAAGAAAAGATTTGCGTGTTTTTGCTTGCATGTGTGTGTGGTAGGTGTGTAGGTGTGTGTGTGTTTGTGTGTGTGTGTGTGTGTGTGTATGTGCTCGTCTGTATGGCCAACAAGTGGGACAAAGACCTGGAGCACTAACCGTCCGAACATGAAAGTGCTCAGAAGATGAGTTTGCACACAAGTGTGTGTGATGGTGTATTGTTGCACCCTCACAACACTAGAGACTATGTGGGAATTTACTGTGCCCAAGTGAGCACACACGTAATACACACACACACACACACACACACACACAGATGTTTTGAGTCCCCATGACGAGACTGTGTAAACAACTTTTTGTCCCCATAAATATAGGAATACAAACACACACACACACACACACACACACGCACACACACACTGCTTGTATACAGTCATGCTCCAGACAAGCAGACTTCCTGTTTCTTTGAAAGGCTTGTTCAGGTTTACCAGGGGTCACTCTAAGACTCTACGGGCCTCATGTACGTACGATAGTGAGGACAGCGTAAAAGTGAGTGCAGACAGTGCCATCGCATTTTACATCGGGTGCACTAAACTTGCGGCTGATCACGTGCATGGCGCCGCCTTCTACACTTGGCGTAGACGCGGCGAGTACTTTATGCTCCAGCCTTATCTGTAGGCTGTGGCACCTAAAAGCAATAGAACAGCAGACTCAAGTTTAATGAGCATGAAGTAGACCTATTTATAAATAGCCTACTTGTCAATATGTATCGTCAAACCTAGAGATAACGGGCATAATTCTACCAGAAAATTATTATGTTTGGGTGACTTTAACATTTTAATGAAAGAAGAAGTGTAATAAACATTTATTTTAAAAGCACACAAATCTTCTCAGCACGTGTCTCCATGGCCTATGTCTCCGTCTTTCTTCTTGAGATAACACTTGCTTTTTGAGTGTGCAATACAAGGACGAGATGAAAACAAGGGGGAGGAGTAAAAGCCTTTGTAATCATTTGAACTGCTTGAAGAAATACGTAAATATGCTGGAAAAATTAAAGTCTCTCTGAAACATGTAGGCTATCCCTTGTCGATAACGTTTCATATGTGGTTCAAATTACTTTAAACATTACAACATTAGTGGGAAATAGTGTGATTGCAAGAATATCTTGAGAAATGTGCCGGCTCCATGTTAACAAGGTGCGAGCGCTACTATGGAGGAATAGGCAGATTACTTGTTTGTGAGATGCTTAGGCCTATATGCTATGCACATGAAACAATCTCCAATTTCCAGTTAGACTTTGTCGCGTGAGACATGTTGTAGTGTGTGAATCACACAGTGACGTCAAGACACCCGATTACAAAGGAGACAGTCATGTAGTGTGTGTTGCACATCGATCTAAAGACTTTGAATGTCATGTAGTCTGAACTCAGTATAAGACTCACTTGTTCAGGCAAGCATTTGGGATGTAATATACATATGGACATGTATGTACTGTTTTCTGTACCTTATGAGTGTGATATGTTTTAATTCCATGTTTATATTGGTTATATTGTAACTGCATACCCTGCAGGTTATTTTTATTGCAGTTCTTGTTTCTTTTATTTTTGGTTGTGAAGCACTTTGTGACTCTTGTCTGTGAACAAATGCTATATAAATAAATGTTACTTACTTACTCACAAAGGAGTACCTCTAAGGTTGAAATAAAGTCCTGTGCTATTACATTAGAGAGGCAGCGTACACAAGTGCATCGCTTGGACTGCACATTAAATGGGTGGTCAAGTGGATAGTATAGCTGGCAGCAAAAATAATGATACTGTCTGCTGTACGTTTGGTATATTGTATCACTTAATATTTAATATACATCCTGTATGACATGTATATGGTAATGGTGCATTTCACGCCACAGCAATGTGTTCTGCTATTTTCCGTCAGCTCAGTATTCGGTCAAAAATTATCACCGTCTTTCATGCCTTTTATCTTTTGATCTTTCTTTTTTTTTCATTGGAAAGAGAATGACAGCTCGCCGCTCGGAACAAAAGACCCAGCGGGAAACTAGACAGCGGCGCGCCAGTGAAGTACATCCAGTTTGTTAGACTATATGCTAGCAACAGGCCATCCAGCCTGGGCAGCCATCAAAGCCTTCGTTCCCTGCCTCACCACTCACAGGTGGGGGTCACTGGATGTGTGTTTGTGTGTGTGTGTCGTGTGTGTGTCGTGTGTGTGTTGTGTGTGTGTGCCATCTAGTGCTCACAGCAGCAGGGCATCTGGTGGACTCGGTTTACGTAATGAGACGTCTGCACGTGTGCCATAATGTAGCGGTGAGTGTGTTTGTGTGTGTCGGTACGCTATATAGCATATCTTTAGCTGTTGCCAAGAATGTAACTGCTACTTTTTGTGTTCTTTATGCAAAGCTTTATTTATTGTCTTTGCACTAAGTGACATAATGGTGCCACTGGCTGTGTTTTTTTTTAATTTGGGCTTCCCTACAGAACATGTAATGGGGGAAAAAAACATTTGATGCTTAATGCGTACAGTGTAATGTACATTACAGAATATTTTATTTTTATTTTTATAATGAATTAATAAAGATGTCAATGACGACTGCGTTCATAAACTGTCTGAATCGCCTCACATTAAGATCATACTGTAATTTACCTGCCTATAAGAGAGTATGGCTGCCTCCGAACAGTCTTTTTTGCTTAGGAACCTTCGTAACAGTGAATGACCTGGAAGTATCTGAGTCGCAGCCTTGATAAGAGCTGTTTATATTCTATTATTGCTAAGGAAAGGTGCTTCAATGCTTCCTACCTTGTGTCCTTTAGCAGAGGGTACACATAGGATCATCCTTACATAAAGAAAGGAGATAATGCAGTCCCACAATTCCTTGCTAAGCATCATTCGGCCATTCATTAAAACAAAATATCATCATGTCAAATGTAGCCTCTCTTACATAGCAAAATACATTTGGCAATTATTTTCATACAATTGGTATTCATGTCTTAACCACGTGTCTATGCTAAAAACACATTTCAGACGTTTTCTTTTCATCTCACTGAATTCTAAGTAAATTATACTTTGTATCAAACATCTATCGCTCTATCAAAAAATATTGAAGGTGCTTTTTGCATTTTGTGTGTAGTTCGTGCTGAAATTACTGAAAACGTGCATTTTCAATTTAATGTGGCATTATTAGCTTCAGTGTGGGAAGAGTAAATATTATATTTATTGTGCAGCAATTGACCTTTACAAAGCCCCGCCCCTTTCACGTGTCCTACCTAGTTACTGTAACTAGTAACCTAGTTACTGTAAGTAGGTTGGACAAAACACCATAGAGAGCTATTACAGCAAAACTGACAGTTGACGGAAGGTTCCGTCAGAGTCAAAAAATGCTCAGTTGTTATTGGAGGATATGCAAAACAGGGCGGGGCTAGGGACAGGTCAATTGTGATATTGATAGGACACCATTAAAGAATGTTCCACTGTGAATTACTTGGTTTTTAAGCCGACAGATGATGAGTTACCATGCATGGATAATTTATTTTCCCATAGACAGTTTAAAGTGCTACTTGACAGCAGGCTATATTGCTATACAGTAAGTGTTGCTCCTTTTATTGATGGTTGATGATTGATGATTCTTTAAATCATATTAGATCAGTATCTAACATAGACTAAAAACATGACCAAATAAGAAACGTATTTTCATAGATTTTACACCAGTTGTTAAATTTTTCATGGGGCTGTCCATGTTCACATATCCTGCATGAAACGGCATGGTAAAAAGTTAGAAGGCACGTCGTTAACATTCACCGGCAGTAGCATATTATCCAACGTGCAGTCGGATTCTCTCGCCACCGCGGTTCCTATTCCTGAATCCTTACGAATTCTCTCTTTCACACCTTTCTTTGAACCGATGACGTCTTTACTCGAGGTCAAGGAAAAGCATCTAGGAAAGGACATAGGATGTTTTTTTTTTGATGCAGCCTATATCTATTTTGTATTTCATTGTATTACACCTGTCTGTCGGACAAGTGTTAAGTGTAATCATGTCAACCTAACATGACATCTATTGGCTGTCATCTCAGAAATCCCATTAAATCATGCTGTTTGACCATAAGCTTGTGAGAGAACCAATACATGTCTGAGGCCAGGGCCGAGTGAGAATGTTTCTGTAGCGGACTGACCTCCTCACGGTGCTCCTCCCCTCCAAGGGGATGACCCCCCATCCAAACACCCCCCGCGCCCCCGACTCCAAATCCTCTTTGATTTCCAATAACATGGCCTGTTCTCTAATAGCTCTCGAGGAGTAGATGGCTATTAGGCCACCAAAGGGGAGATGACAGGTTCAATTGAGTGTGAGCTCTCAGTCGGGGGGAGTCGAGGCTGGGGAAGATGTGCGCCACCGAGAGAATGGGTTGTGATGTTTGCCTGTGTGGGTGTATGATAAAATGTGACACACTGCATCCAATTGTGTGTGTGTGTGTCTCTGTGTATGTGCGTGCGTGTGTGTGTGAGTGATAGAGCAGTGTGTGTGTGTGTGTGTGTGTGTGTGTGTGTGTGTGATAGAGCAGTGTGTGTGTGTGTGCGTGTGCGTGTGTGTGACAGAGCAGTGTGTGTGTGTGATAGAGCAAAGTGTGAGGCAGATTGGTCAGTCTCAAGACATGAATTTGTTTTCATTTGTGTACATAGTGACTCCAAGGCAAAACCTTAGCTAGTCTAGACAAAAACACTATTATGTACCTTGAACTTTTTTTTTGCCTTTCCCAAAAGAAGCCACCTTAATTCCCCAAAGTCAACGTCCAAAGTGGAACACAAATCACCCAAACCCATAAAGTTCATAAGCTGCTGAAAGGAAAAAAACACATCTACAGCTAACCAATAAACCGATAGCTAAACAATTTCCATGCTCACAGTGAAGTCAAACTGAAGCTCACCATATCAGAATGGTCTTGCAAGGCTAGGTTTTTTTTTTACCTTGTTGGCAATGCATCCCATCATACACAATAATTCAGGTATGTTTCTGTTTTTTTGTTAGCAGGGGTGACAAGGAGTAAACCCTTCACACAATCCAAAATCAATACAAGTCAAATATTTTTTGACCTCCAAAATTGCTGAGTAAGCACTATCATAACAGCAACAGCGGAAATAGTGACATCAGGTCAGAATCCTCAATACCACGAAAACTCACACGATCCATTTTCATTCAGATACACCTGAAGGCCAGTTGTTAGTGCACCCACCTAACAGCTATCCATGTAAAGCCTAATGTACTGTATAGCTTGCATAGTTTCCATACTGTAGAGTACACAAACATTTCCCTCACACAATCACAGGGATGCACAAATAGAGGCAGATTTGCAGTTTGATCCAGCTCGGAGTCTATTCAATAATTCATCATTCTGCACATTCACATTGCCTTAAAGAGCTTATGAAACATGCACAAGACAGACATTTGGGAAATAAGAGAGCAGGGCCTCTGTTTAAACTGCAACGCGACGAGGAAAAAAATGGATTCCCAGATATCCTCCGCTCACGTTATAGTAACACAACAGTCATCGGTGCTTTGATTTCTCTTACAGCCCAGTCAGCTGAAAAGATCTCTCCAGTTTCTCTCTGCCCACTTGTTCTGGTCCCACTGTGGCTCCTATAATGCCACCTTGGTCATTAGGAAGGGTGTTAAGGAAACAAAGGGACAGACACAAGATGAAACCGGGAGAGCGAGTCACTGGGATAATGAGCCCAGGACTATTCATGAGCCACTGTAACATCAGAGGACTGGGTTCTATATGCCGGGAGCAGCGTGTGACAACATGATTTGTTACATCATCACACAGGCCTTCACAGAGGGAGAGACAAGCATCCCTTTATGGACACGCACACAAAGAGAGAGAGAGAGAGAGAGAGAGAGAGAAAGAGAGAAAGAGAGAATGGGTGATTGTTGGAACTCACAATTTATAAAAAGACTGTAACAGTACGAGGAGCATATCTTCACACGGAGTCGTAGCGTAAGCGTAGCAGTTTGCGTAAAATCTCTGACGTAAGCTGTCTTTTTGTTTTTGTTTCGTCTTTGCATATATATAAATGCTGGTCCCATAACGACAAACAGTTCATTTCCGAGCATTCAGCAGCAACATTGAGTAGTGTTGACTTCTAATAGGAAGAGACAGCCTGCCGTTAAGTCTGGGCGGGGCAACAACCAATGTGGTGCAAAGGGCTCAGGAAGTATAACAACACATGCCAATACAGACTCAGGGACCAATCGAGCTTGAAAATGATTTGTTCAAAATCACTTGTTTGCTTTTGTTTTGTACTGTACTGCAGCACTACCTCCCAACCCAGCCCAACCCTCGCCTCGATAACACAAGTCTCCCAGTCAGAGGTCGCATTAAACGGAAATGTTCCATTGTTATTATTCCATTATAAATCGGAAATCAAAGTCGTCCGTCAATTTGACAGATTACACTGAGGGAAATCTACCAGTCCTGAAGTAGGATGCTGAGTTCATAGTCTATAATTGTATGTTGAATCAAACTAAGAAGTGATCATCACTACAGCAAGTGTTTGAAATAGGCGCACTTGTTTTTAAAGCGACGCATTCCAATGGAATCCCCAGCAACTCATATAGACAGAGACACCGCCCCTCGCTACGTTGCAGTGACTTGAGTCAAGCGGCCGGCGACTCGGAAGCCGGATATAAACAAAGTCACACGTTACCTTTTTCTATCTTATGAATGAATCTTAGTTCACACTGCAATCCTTAATGCTCAATTCCGATTTAGTGCTCAATTCCGATTTAGTGCTCAAATCCGATTTTTTGGTTTTGCTGTTCACATTACCTGGAAAATGTGGCACGTATCAGATTCTAGTGTGAACTGATCACGGTTCTGAAGTGACCTGCATGTGGCGGGGCGTGCTGTGTCGAATGTAGGAAAGTAAACATTGACACCAACTTGACTGTCACTGTAAAGACTGGCTGATGAGCCTACTGATGAGCCTACTGCCCCTACAATACCACTGAAAAGACCAAGCTGCAAATGGGTTTATGTGAAATCAATCTGATTCTGTCCTGCTAAACCAATGCTGTCTTGTTAAAGTCTAAAATGGAGACGAACGCGAAACTAAGAGACTTAATGAATAATTAGGCCTAGTTCATATTATCATTAAAACAAATGAATGACGGTTAAAAATAGATCATGACGGAATACGTACAACCCTGCCCGTCAAAATGACGGACAACGAAAAAGTCTACAGCAACCACTGCTCCCAGTCCCCTTTATGCCCTGAAGGCCCCGAGGATAAAAGCAGGACCTTGGCCATGCCTGTGATAGCCTGCTGGTATGATGTATGGACATCAGAGCAGACACAGGACCTGATCCATGACCTATGTCATGTACTACAGCCGGTCAATATGTATTGCTGCCAGCTTCACAGGTAGTGAGTTTGACATATCCATAATCAAAGCAAGAATTCATACACACACACACACACACACACACACACTAGTAGGCACAGCCAGGTGACTGATGTATGATGGCCAACCCCTTGGCTTGTTGTATTTTTAATTAGCTTTGAACACACACACACACACACACACAGACACACACGCATGCACGCAAGGATACACACGCACACACACAGAGTTATGTGTGTGTATTTTTTGGCAGGACAATCTGCTAACTGTGTTTATGCACGTCGTCACTTTTTAATTTATAATTTTATTTAACTTAATCTTAGTTACAGTAACAGCGAGACAGAACATCAATTCATTATTTATACATTTACAATAATGGTACTACTGTAAAATGGTGTTCAGCCAATATAATCACAGCTCAGTGAACTTCTCTCACAAGCCCTGATTGAAAAATGGATAAAATGAAGGCATATTTGGTATGGTATTGCTTCTTTAAATCATTGATGATCTACCACAAGGCCTAGCAGTTTTAGAAAGGCCTGTAAAATTGACCAATTAATCCAGTGTAAATTGTTCTACCATCTTCACCTAAATAGCTGTAAATAACTGCAGCTCATCAGGCTGCAAAATATTGCTCTAACAGACTGTTTTGAAAATAGCCAATTCAAAATCCTATGCCTGCTGGAAAACGCCAGTGAATGCTCTACCATTAACAGTGTTTGTGGGGAAAAGTGAGTGACATGAACAGTGATTAAGCCCTCAGCCCATGACCCTGCGCTGGAAACCAGGATATTGAAACCCTCATTACACAGGGTGACCTTTCTCACATATTGAGTGGGCATGATTACTAATGTCTCACTAATGGTTCTAGGCTGGTCTGTGGTCAAATAAACAAATTATTTACTGCGGGCAAAAATGAAAGGTCATTCCCTGTCACCTTCAAGGTCTATTTGATTCTTTATAAGGTCAAAGGTGGCGAACCGACCTGATTTTCCACAATAATGGAATCATGTTTTTCTTCCAACAGTGCTGAATGCCTGTCATCTCCTATACAGTATAAAAAGGGCTGTGACATACTTGCATAGACAGACTGGGAATTGTAAAATGCATAGTGACCATTACACATGTAACGTCACCACTTAAAATATTCCATGAGGAATATTTGTCAGCACAGCTGTTCCAATATAACATCATGATCCAGCTCCCACAGGTATAAAATCACATCTAAAAGCCAACTAGCCACATTCAGTCCACAAATGGCAGTTTTTGTGCCACTTTGAAACCTTTGCCACAGCAACATCCTTCACAGTGCATATTGGGCAATGCTTTCTGTGTGCATAAGCTACACGGCCCCTGGCAAGGCTGGTTATTGCCTACTCTCCAAACTGATTTGTGCGTCATTCCCTCGCCACCAGCCGACCAACGCTCAATGCTCAAAAACTGCTGAGCTAGCCCACAACTGTTGAGACAATTTAAAACCTCACTTCTCTGGTGTAGTATGCCCACCAGATAAGTATTTGAGAGTTTCTGTAAAGTTTATTTTGGGGTGGATGGTTGTGAAGGAAAATGGAGAAGTGGGGGTGGATTGTTTTCTTACATTTCAATTACTTATTTTCCATTAAATCATAACTGGAAAAATGTCCAGTGACCTGTGTGGATTACAATGACCATAGCATTTTTACAGTATCACTGGAAACTAAACTCATCTCTATAACATTAGATGTTGGCCGTATCAGTGGTGAAACTTAAATAAATGATTGATTGCTACCACCATCATTAATCCAAACCTGGGTGATTTATACAAATTTCACCATGGTTCTTGACATACGTGTTAAAGTTGACGAGGCATTCAATGTGTCAAGAATTGCGAAATAATATGGCAAGCCTTTAGTCATTAAGTCTAGATTTTGCCATCTTCAAATAGTTTCAAATATAGAAACTCTTTGTAATTGTCATACATGAGTCATTCATATGTTCATTTCCATTTCTGGGTTTTTCCAATAATTGTACAGCATATAGGTATTAGTCAGAGCTCCAGCTACAATATGTCACCACTCCTGAGGTCTTGTTAATAATAATAATGAATGAGGTCGTGTTAATAATAGTTCATGACTAAGTTTATTCAACACATTCTTTATACTCAACATATATATTATACAGTATATGTTTTATGTAATATGCTTTAAAAGTGTAGTCATTCTTGAGAAAGCTTGTTGATATTTTAATTTGATTAGAACACAAACTTCTCTCTCTTCAATGCAGGGTGCTCATAAGTTCGGCCCTGCACAGTGGAAACGCATTGTGAAGGCTATAAGAGTTCAGGTGCAAAAACCTTTATGTCCATCTGCCAAAAAGTAGCAATTAGCAACTTAAAACAGCTATATTTATTAGGTTTCCAAATATGGGTTCACTCATTTCACCTTTACTACAATGCTGCGTGTCATTGAATACAAATAAATATTTTCCAAAAAACGTAACAAATGATTTAAATACTAATAATTTGAAAAGAAAATATGTCAGATGGACTTAGAGAGGTTCTTGCATCTGAACTCTTAAGATATTTGTGCTTTTATTTACACAGCCAGGGTTCTAAAACAAGCGCATTCTAATGCATTGTTGCAACACTGTGTGGAACCAACTCCCTCACACTGAAGGAACTAAATGTACTTTCCAAGGTCCCATTTAGAACTGCCATTAAGCACATTTTAGGGGAGTTCTGGCTGAAGAATGCACTATAATCTGGTGTAACCACACCAAAAATGCCATCCAGAGTGGCGACCAGGGTTTCCAGGCTATGTTTTCAGTAGAAATTGAGCTTAGAGCAAAAGTCTGGCAGAGCCAGGCTAGAAGAAATACATCCCATGTTAAAGTTGCATCTTACAGGTTTGATTAGTTATTTATTTGTTTACGTTTGACTGCTGGCTCTCTGCTGCGGCCTTCTACAGCTACAATACAGTGCCCTGTCCTATTATCTTTCAGGCACTCTGACTTAAAGTAGCATAAGAAAACTACTCACACACCACCAGCAACTTCTTTATTCCTTCTGTGTTTTTCTAG
Organism: Typhlichthys eigenmanni; assembly: GCA_027564635.1. NCBI lineage: Eukaryota > Metazoa > Chordata > Actinopteri > Percopsiformes > Amblyopsidae > Typhlichthys > Typhlichthys eigenmanni. Next base: position 10,796 of record JAODUK010003541.1, read on the forward strand.
ATCTCTCTAATCTCGGCCTTTTCTATATTTCATGGTTCTCTAATCCTCTTGTCTCTGCCCCTCTGTCTCCATCTCCGTCCGATTTCAATTTTTGTATCTGCCGATATACAGGCTGTGAGCCAGCCCCGGGGCACTCCCCATACTTTATAACCTCGCCTTCAATACGCAGTCCGCCGCGGCTCGCCATAAATGAAAAAGTGAACACAGAGGAAGGAGGAAGAGGAGAGGAGTCTGGAAGAGAGGTCTGGAGAGGAAGGGAGAGGGGCTGAGGAACATGCAACAGCGTGATGGTGCAATGGAGAGAGTTCTTGAGAAGGGGCAGGTGGAGGAGCAATGGTGCAGGGGCAGATTGATAGAAATATCAAGAGAAAGCGATAGAGAGAGAGAGAGAGTGAGAGAGTGAGAGAGAGAGATACTGACACGGACAGTGAAGGGGAAAGAGAGAGGAAGAGCAAAGTCATAAAATCCAAGTTGGAAGTTATTGGAGGCTGGGTGGATGAAAAATGCTGTGGCCATAAAATAATATTAGAATTGGTCTGGCCCTATGTCGTTGATGAATACGGATGCAGCCCAGTGGGGTC
>JAODUK010003542.1:0-11376 GCA_027564635.1 Typhlichthys eigenmanni
ACAGTCTCACCGCGTGATGTGTGTGGTACGCTAATTCTTGCGTCGTTTCTCTGGTAAGGGTCTGTCTGACCGCTTATTTCCGTTGCACAGTGGTCCCTCTACGAAATCGTGCCGGGCGGCATTTTGCATATCAAGAATGGTTCCTTCCGGCGAGTGTCATTATTTCTCACAATGTAATCACCGTTCAACTGTATGACATTTCCCCTTAGTTTGACTTGACAGTATGTGTGTGTATATATATATATATATATATATATATATATATATATATAACCGAGGTCATAATAATAATACCACCACACCATAACTAGATAATTTCCATTAGGCTAATGGTACCACAGGAGCCTGATTTACATAGGCAGCTCAATATCAGATACACAGCTATTTTAAGCAACCAATATGCATCCTCTAGAACAGGTGTGTCCAATCCTGGTCCAGGAGAGCTACATGCCCTGTATGTGTTAGATGTCTCCCTGCTTCAATACACCTGACTCAAATGAATGGGTCGTTATCAGGCTTCTGCAAAGACTGAAAATTCATTCATTCATTAGAATCAGGTGTGTTGGAGCAGGGAGACATCTAAAGCATGCAGGCCAGTAGCTCTCCAGGACCAGGATTGGACACCCCTGCTCTAGAAAGTAACTGTTTTTGCTTGTGTCATTGAGCCACTTGCCGTCTTGGAAGACCCATTGGATTGTATATAAGGGAGGGATTTAAAGGGGAGGTCTATCTCAATATCTCAATATGGATTCATATTTATTGGGCATAAGATCATACTTTCTAACTCCAGTCATCATGTACTGTACATGATATTCAAATACATACAGAAACATTGACAGACAGACACACACACACGCATACACACACACACACGCACACACACACACACACACACAGATACAGTAAAAAGGTAACATACATAATATATTGGGCAGAGCAGCTACAACAGAGCTCCACACCCATCAGTCACACATTAAATAAAACGAACAGGAAAAGTTTTAAACTAGTTTCTGCTCACACTGTGTACACTACATATGGAAATATCCATTTTGCTGAAGGTAGGGAGGGTATTAAAATGTAAACAAAATCACATTCATTTAGCATTTTCTACTATCGAAGACACCCTTCCCACTGTCGGTGTGCAAATATGAACCTGCATTGCCGTTGATTCCTGCTTATCTTTAGCATATTATTTTCCATCTAAAACAAAAACTGAACCTGAATATACAGTGGCATTATCTCTCTCTCTCTCTCTCTCTCTCTCTCTCTCTCTCTCTCTCTCTCTCTCTCTCTCTCTCTCTCTCTTGCACACGCACACAGGCATATACTGTAGCCAGTATATATGTGTTCTATGATAACTGCTCTGGGTACAGAATGTTTGGTTAAAACTCTTTCTGCATGCCCTCCAGAGCCTCTTTCACTTTCCGTGTGCATGTAGCAATGGTTTTTTCTATGCATACGTGTTCTTACAAATGTGTATGTGTGTGGGGGGGCGAGGTGGGGGGAAAGGGGTCCGGAATCTTGCCTTTTCTGTTCCTGCTCTAAGCTCCACCCTCCAGCATATCTGGCTCCTCCCACTTCTCCTGTCACTCTCGCCATCGACTGTCCTCTCTAACCAAACAGCATTCAGAACCACTGCAGAAGCCCCGCCCACAGACAGGTATGAAACACCAAGATAGGTTGATGCATTCAGATAATGTAGGCGTGAGTTGAAAGCAGTGCCCTCTCTCTTTCTGTGTGTGTGTGTGTGCGTGTGCGTGTGTGTGTGTGTGTGCATGTGTGTATGTGTGTGTGTGTGTGTGTGTCAATCTGTATCTGAGTGAGTGATTCTGTTTACATAATAATTGCTGTAGCAATATGCAGTGTATCTATCTATCTGTCTGTCTATCTATCTGTCTGTCTGTCTGTCTGTCTGTATATATATATATCTGTCTGCCTGTCTATATATTTCTCTGTCTGTCTGTCTGTCTAAATACAATTATTTAATATTGTTATATTTCTTGAATGTGATGCTGTATTTCTGTGCCTTTGTTAGCTGTTAGGAATAATGGGACTGTTTTCAACTCAATTTTCCTCCAATACTGTATTTACAATTACTAATACTACAATTGCACCTAAGCAGGTTTTACCATTATATTGTTACAATATAACAAACGTGCTTGTTAGTGTTTTCAGTGTTAGTGCCTGTTACTGTATACTGTATAATACCATGATTTAAATTGTTCGATGATCAGTGTTCGATTGAGAAATCACAATTTTCATAGTGACAAAAAAAGGACTTTATGAACTACCTAATTATTGAGCTAGGTCCAGTTTGCATTATGAACATAGCTACATACAGCGTAGCTAACTGTTTTCTAGTGTGTACTGTAGCTAACTGCGGTAGCCAGCTTACTGCATGAGCTCTGGGTCTGCCCCACTGGCAATCTGCAGCATACTACTAACAATGCATGCATAACAGAAATACGGCTGACTAAGTCGTGTATGTGAAACGAGGAATGTAGCATTATTTAATATCATGGTTAAAGCACACTTTTGTTAAACCCTCAAATGAAGCTCTACACCTACATTTAATGTCATCTGTCAAAATGTACCAAATGACCATTCAAGCGCCATTCAGAATCCATTGTTTATTAAACATACTGTACTTTGAGACACAGGCCATCAGTAGAGACGTCTCTGTAGACCGAATATAATTTTTTTTATAATTTTTTGAGATACAATGGAAGTCGATGGTGGATGGAAACGCACATCCTGTTCCAGTCCAAGAGCAATGTAGTGTCTTGCGTGTGGACTTGTATTGAGGTAAGGAAGCAACAGAATTTGAGGGTTCAACAAAAGCTCACTTGTGCTCCTGATGCAATTTTTCAGTTTCTGTTCTGCTTCCTATAGTTTCATATTTCATGTTTAGGCTGTTTGCTGTTACTGTTTCGTTTCATTTGTTCTTCACGTGTTCATCTTTTTGGTTTGGATGTTTGTGGGGAAAAATGAAATATGTATGTATGTATGTAGACCATTTATGTGCGTAATGTAGGTTAGTTACATTATTATCCTGCTTAGTTCTTGTCTTATTTTTTAGTTACTGAATATGTCTTTTATTTTTTCTTCGTTTTATGAATAAGTATATAATTTGCACAGTGTGTGTGAATGTGTGTGTGTGTGTGTGTAAAATCTCCTTTAAACAAGAGCATCTCTCCCTCGGCAGAATCGCATGCATGAGTCTCTGAAGCTGTTCGACTCCATCTGCAACAACAAATGGTTTAATGACACCTCCATCATCCTCTTCCTCAACAAAAAGGACCTGTTCGAGATGAAAATCTGCAAGTCTCCACTGACGATCTGCTTTCCCGAGTACACCGGTATTTAACATACAAAACTCGCTATACGCTAGGCTTACAGTGCCTCAAAACCTAGAAACAAATGGAAGCCGAATAATCTGTCCTCTATTCTACATTATATTAATACTGCTAAAGGCTGGACCCTTGGCATTATAACAGAATACTTTAGGGGAATTGCTGTACGTCAATGAATTGTGCAGTACAAAACAAATGCAGCACAAATCAACCTTCCCACCCATGCACACAAATGGAATAGAATAGAATATTGTTCGATGATCAATGTTCGATTGAGAAATTACAATTTTCATAGTGACAAAACAATGACTTTATGAACTACCTTATTGATCTAGGTCCAATTTGCATTATGAACATAGCTACATACAGTATAGCTAGCTGTTTCCTAGTGTGTAGCTAAGTGCAGTAGCCATCTTACGGTGTGAGCTCTGGGTCTGCCTTTACTGGCAGATATTACACAGGGTCAGGCATGGCGATATGTATTAATGCCTACTCACTGAGTGGAAGACGGCGTTTAAGCATTTAAGAGGAAAACGAAGTGCAATCAAAGCAGCAGAGAGAACGCAGACAGACAGACAGACAGACAGACAAAGCAGTAGTGTGGGAAAGCTGGCGACAGGGAGACAGAGTGTGGGAAAGACAGAATTAGGATTCCTAATTTGTCCCCCCCCCCCAACCCCCATTCCTTCTCCTCCTCTTCTGTGTTCTTGTCATCTTTTGTACCTGGCCAGCCTCCATGCCTGTTCTCACGGAGCACTGCTGGAACAGGCCCGGCACATCGAGAAGCTCGAGAAATGCTTCTTAATCCCCCCCTTTGCCAGATAGAATTAAATTAAAGTGAAACTGTACCCCAGCTCATAGCCTGATATAGTGAAGGAGCTGAGTGGGGGGGCTAATTCAAATGCTAACATGAACGTTAACATTTGAATTTCAAGACGAGGTAATGTAATGTTGGAAACCATCCAAGTCCTGGGGCGATTTTTAAACGGATATGACCCGTAGAGCCATTTTCGGAGCGTAATTTGTGAGAAAACGTTTGTCAATGTTAACACCGGTATTCATGTGTCTCATCACAGTCTTATTATTAAGTTTACAGCTCAAAAAACACAATTTAGGTTGCAGTCGCTCTTTAAAGGTACACGCCTTGGTTCCTGTCTGAAATTACTTGTGGATGAAGCTAGCGTTGTTGTTGTTGCTGTTGTTACTTTTAAATATGCCCCTAGAGTGCCCGTTTCTGAGTGGCTCTCACTCCTCTCAAATGTCATTCATTGTTGGCACAGACGTTAGCCATGCGTCATGTTTATTATAGCTTGGCTAGCGGGAGCCGTAATCTCCCACACTCTTTCCCACAGTGCAAAGTGCACCTCAGCAAAAAGATGCGTGCCAAGATTGAGAGGCGGAGGGTGCAGCCTTAACAGAGCGCCTCCATTAGCTGCTGATTGGCTGGTGTTATTTTCTTTGCTAGTTCTGCTAAAGACGGCGTTCATGTGACCTTACCAGTCGACGCACAAAGACAAACAGACCGCACATTGTGGTGGTGCACTCTGCAGATTCAGATTCACTTCACATTTGCCTGTAACTGGTCAATCTGTCTGTCTTTCTCCAGGTCCAGACGCGTACCAGGAGGGCATAGAACACATCAAGATGGAATATGAGAGGAAGAACAAGTCTCTACATAAAGAGGTCTACTCACACGTCACATGCGCCACTGACACCAACAACATCCAGTTTGTCTTTGACGCCGTCACTGACGTCATCATAGCCAACAACCTGCGGAAGTGTGGCCTTTACTGACGTGGCTCACCGTTGGCAGCTGAACTTAGTGGGTGTGGTCTGTGGTGATGACATCACTTCACTATATCCTTTGTGGTTTGAGCAGTACCTTGCTCTGGAGGGAGATGACACCTATATATATATATATATATATATCAGATAACTGGTCAAGTTTTTTTTTCATTAATACGTCTGAATCCAGTGCACGGCTTTCTTCTTCCCATGATCCACAGGTAGTCAGCTGATCTGTCAAGTAGATCTTTTGACTGATTACTACATCTGAATCCAATTCTTGTCTTTGTTTTTTCTTTCCATAATCCACAGTCCCTTCCTGTTTTTATTTTGGTTCTTTATGTTTGTTTACTCTCATTCCGTTCATTCGTTTCCCTATTCAAACCTTGTAATCCCTAGAAGCTCCTCATACTAAAAACATTTGATTTTTCTTTACATTATATTGCTTTTCAGAACAGCCATTTTGTAATTCAGTATTCCGTTAGCAAAGTTCCTATAAGCACAGTTTATTAAAGGAACACTAATAACATGTAAGAAATTGCCAGAAAGTGCTTTGGTTGAAACCAGTGTTACATTTTGTTTTGTTGTTTTGGTTTAAAACTACGTATGTTTGAGCCCCTCTTGCATCTCACTACACATAAACACATAAACAGTGAGCTAGCTATAGGGTGGAAATATGGGGGTGTAGTGACTATTGACAAAGCTTGTAAAGCTTTATTTTTGCATTCTAGATCATTTCGTTATACACCACCTATCAAAATTGATGGAAACAATACCATCTTGGTTGTTGTGGGGGAAATGTATATATTTCGGGAAAAAAAATTCTGTTGTCTAATGATGTAAAGAAACATTTAAAGATTAATTTAACACTTTTTACAAACAAGAACAGTTCCTGCAGTTCAACTTATATACAGTAACTACAGTGAGAAATATACTGACTGTATTTCCAAGATACTACAAGACATGGGGAAGATTGAAAAGCCCTTCAAGGTGTGCCCATTGTATGGCTGAAAAGAGTTATGTCCCCAGTTAGAAACCACTTGCTCACCATGTTGCTTTAATAAGACAAAGATTGTGGTGGTCATTCGGGACTAGCATCCCTTTGTTCTATTGTTTAAGCCTTTCTCCTTTGCCTTGTCAGCTAATTTCAGCTGTACACATGGCTAGCTGATGTACGAACTCTATTAATAATATGAATGTAGCCTGTACGAACTGTATTAATATTAATGTAAAAAGATGCCTTGGTGAGAATTCATTTTCAAGGCTTCAAAAATGTTGCTGATATTGTCCTTCTGAGTTGATGATCTACGTTATAAAATGATGGTATTGAGTGTTAGTTGTGTTTAATCCAGGCAGTCCTTTAGCCTGTAGCGTTTTACGGAGTATCCACATCTTTAACAGTAGTTTGTGCCAGAAAAGCCAGGGCATGTATTATAAATAGTGTAATTTACCTGTTCAACTGTAGAATACTCTGTAAACATAGTGCTAGACTTGCCAAATCACAGTTTACTGTAGAAACACAAAGACAGACAGAGCCAGACATGAGATGCCATACTTTTTTGTGTGGTATATTCTTCAGCACAGGGTGTGGAACCCAGTAGTCCAGTTTAGGAGACTTCTGACTTTTCTTTATACATAATATGTTTTAAATACTACCTTTGAAATAGGTAGATGATGTCATCAATTCCACCCACCAGACCTGCGACACCAATTATTTTGCTAATAAGAGAGTGAGATACCATAGGTTGTTGACTAGTTTGCTTCAGGTGTGTGTGTGTGTGTGTGTGTGTGCGTGCGTGTGTGTGTGTGTGTGCGGTGCGCGCATGACTGAACACACGTGTTATGTGGCTTTTAGTCTGTCTGAGTACTGGAAAGGGCATTATAATGTGTGTATGTGTGTGTCTAATGCAGTGTGGTGCTAGAGTAAACACTAGCCCAGGGGTGTTGTACTGGAGTCAGTGTCTATGGACTAATTACCCAGGATGCACCTGTCTACTGTATACACACACACACATATTTTGAAGACACATACATCCTCACGAGACCATAAAATGTCAAAATTCCCTCTTCGCCTGACACACTACTTAAAGCTCTTATCAACAGCTCACTTAAAGAACACTATAAACAATATATCTTCATCCTGTAACATTTCTATTGTTTCTAACAATGTTTTGCCCCAGGAGATTCTCACCTAACTTTGATATGTGTGGCTTTAGCAAACAATCTCTCACCAAGTGTGATTGAAAACCACTGTTGAACGTTGAAATTAATCAGATGAAAATTTTGAATATACTGTAAAATAGTTACTAGGTCAACCCAACACATCATCCATTAAAATCAATAAACAGATGGTTCTATAGTCGGGGGTGGTGTTTGCAGGAGAAAGAAAAGACATTGTAATGAAAAGGAAAGACTTATCATAATGTAATCTTAGCTTTCAATAGAACATTCAGTATACAGAATTAGAGTTTCTCTATGTTCAGAATGTCATATAGATTCAGTATATTTATACATTCAGTATACAGTATTGGAGTATCAATGTTCAGAATGTCTTTCAGGACAACTTTCTCAGATGATATTGGTCAATTGTGGTCACTATCTTTCTTGATCGCTATAGTAACCGATACTGACTCTCTCCGTTTCTGTCTTCTACCGTGCTAGGCTAAGTTTTTTACCGTGCTAGTCTAAGCTTTTTACCTCGCTAGGCTAAGCCTTTTACCGCGCTAGGCTAAGCTTTTTACCGCGCTAGCTTAAAGCTTTTTCAGCTATTAGCTGTCTGTATGCTACAGAGTGAAGACAGGATTGATGTGCCCGCAGATAGACATCATGACTTGAGTAAATGTGCGTGTGTGCGTGCGTGCGTGTGTACGTGTGCGTGTGTGTGCGTATGTGAGCATGCGCGAGGCTGCCTCCAAGCTTTGTGAAATGTCAATAAAGGCCATTGACCCAGTGAGAGATGAGGATGTGGAGAAAGGTGTGTAATATACAGTAGTGTATGCCACACCAGAGTCCCGACGACTAGTCACGTACTAAGGAAGAGATTTATAAGTGGGCGTCGTTTGAGGTCCTGCTGGATGTCATTTATGGGCGATTGAGTTCATTGAGCGTGTGTGATGATATTGTCAATATTCCGTTTATTGGGTGTCTGAGTCAGTGCTTCTCGGTTGTGCCAGGCGGTACTGTACCTGTCGTATCGGTCATACACGTGATGTTTAATAATTGTTATGCGTGTGCTTGAATTAAATGCTGTAGAAGTGAAAACACACCCTGGCAAACTGGCGGTATTGTAGAATGATCATGTATTTGTTTAAATGTTTTGCTGTAGACATTAGCTTAAAGAGCTAGGCTACATCATTTACGTCCTAGTAGAGAATGAAATACGATTTACACAAGGTTTCTATACATTATGAAAAGAAAAATAAATATAAATAACAGCATGTTTACACTCCTCTTTTGTTTTCCATTACCGTACCCCAAATGTTTTTGTTCACTTGTTCACTTTCTCACTTTCACACCTTTTCACAAATTGTTTAAATCACCAAGAATTCACACATTTAGCTAATTATTATTAACGTGTGTGGACTTGCATGTAATGTATGTGCTTGTTAGTGTTTCACAGAGCACTCTAAAGTAAAGTTGATAGAGTTTTTCCTTTGATGTTGTGTTTATTTATTGTTTATTATTTAAAGTGTATTTATACGTGATAAATATGACAATAAAGAACTACTTGGATAACTTGCGTGTGTGTGTCATTAATTCCTGTCCGTTCAACAATCATTTTCATACAGTAGTTTCAGTTTCCAAATAGAAAATGTGCATTGCCAGAATCTTTTACGTATGTGTGTGTGGGTTTTTTTTATTTTTTTTAACATGTTCAGTCCTAATTAATTTGCTGTGCTGTGTGTATTCAATACTCTCTGGCTCTCACACACTCTGTCTCTGTCCTATGGGATTGTCGATGATCTACTTATGAATGTGTCCCTGCCTGCTGCAATCCAGAGACCTATAAAACACACACGCACTCTCACATACACACGCACACACGCATCAAGACAATTAAAAACAACCTGCCACGCATATTTATACCAAACGCGTGTGTACATGCACACTCTCGTGATTGGTCTATGCGAGTCCACAACTCCCTCCCTTGTTCACCATTGATCAGAGAGCAGAGATGTTCCTTGACCTACCATGGCAGGAGAGGTGTTAATATATCAGTAACCACATTATTATTATGAGAGCTGTGCAACATCTTATATTGTAACGTAAGAATATGTCCACACCCTTTTGTCCTGCAATGCTACGCTAGAATCAGATTTTTATTAGTTGTGGATCAATGACTGCAGTGTTCCTGCTTCAGTAATAGTCGAATACCTACCCACAAGGAAACCTAATAATCTAATGAACTGCAGGACAATGTGCCCACAGATAGCTAAAGCACAAACACAACCATTCTACCCCCAGTCTAATATATGTCAATTTGTTTTATATACAATACAAAATGTTCTCCTCTGTATTTCTATAATCTCTTTTGTTATTTTACTCATTCCTTCTCTTTGTCTTTCGCTCCCCCTTTCTCTCCCCCCTTCTCTCACCCCTGCTTTGCTCTTGGCAGAATCGGATGCACGAGTCCCTGATGCTGTTCGACTCCATTTGCAACAATAAATTCTTCATCGACACCTCCATCATCCTCTTCCTTAACAAGAAGGACCTGTTTGCTGAGAAGATCAAGAAGTCTGCTCTTAGTATCTGCTTCCCAGAGTACACAGGTGAGATACCCAACAGCTCCATTCAATCATAACCCTGGGAGCCCTGAAGTACAGCTGTATGCTTGCAAGCTATTACTAAACATGGTTGGGTAGGTTACTTTTTAAATGTAATCTATTAGTTACTAGTTACCAGACTAAAATAATAATCAGTGACGTCATTTTTGGATTATCTACATTTAGTAAAATAATCTGATTACTTTCCATTACTTTTAGATTACTTCACGCCTAAACAATGTTCTTTGAAGTGCCATCCATCTTGTTTTGTGACCGTTTGTGTTGCTCGGGGGATCAGATTAAAGTAGGACTTCATTTAAATTACTGACGTCAGTGAAAGGTTAATATGAGAAGCGTCCATTGTTCTATGCATTTTTCTTCTGCAAACTTCCCTTTTAAATGTGAAAGTAGTCCGTGACGAGGTGATGAGACTGAGGAGGGCCGTCTTCTGCCCATACTGGGCTTGCATGCATGCACACACACACACACACACACACACGTGCGGACACGTCATAGACACACAAAAAGGCCAGTAGGCGACTATTTCTTAATTCCAGTCTTAAGTAAGTAGGCCAACTTATTGTTTGGATATTGCTGACCTCTTATTTTTTCTCCTCTTTTTTCCTCTTCGATAGCTTCCTCATTGCTAATGTCCTCCCACACTCATTTTCCCATCCTTTATCAATTTTTTTAAAGTCCAAATGCTTTAAAGGTATAGTCAGCGATTGTAAGATAATACACTCTTTGTCAAACTTTGTGCAAGTATAGTCACGAAACATTCTGTGAGTGAGCGCTTATACAAATTGTCTCTCTCTCTCACTCTCTCTGCATCTCCCTATGTCTCTCTCTCTCACTCTCTCACTCGCTCTCTCTCTCTGCATCTCCCTATGTCTCTGTCTCTCTCTCTCACTCTCTCTCTCTCTCTCTCTCTCTGCATCTCCCTATGTCTCTCTCCCCAGGGCCCAACACCTATGACGATGCAGCTGCCTACATCCAAGCACAGTTTGAGAGCAAGAACCGCTCCCCAAATAAGGAGATCTACTGTCACCTGACGTGTGCCACGGATACAGGAAACATCCAAGTTGTGTTTGACGCCGTCACCGACATCATCATCGCCAACAATCTGCGGGGGTGTGGCTTGTACTGAGCATGCCCAGAACATCCACGAATGGCTCTCCTTAATCTTCTCTCCCAATTTTCCCTGTCCATTCCTATATTCCTTCCTTCATTCCTTGCTTCCTTCCTTCCTTAGACACCCCTCTGGAAATAAATCTGGTGATGCTGATGATTATTAAATGTAAAAAATGTGAGAAAATGCAACTTGGTACATATTATGAGGATAATTAAAAAATAATAATAATAGGTATATATAAATATATATATACACAGTATATTTATATATATATATATATATATATATATATATATGTATATGTATATATATATATATATATATATATGTATATGTATATATA
>JAODUK010003543.1:0-11376 GCA_027564635.1 Typhlichthys eigenmanni
TGCTGGTGCGGGTTTATTGATTTTTAAATGCGCTGGAAAATAGCCCGTTTTGTACACAATTGAGGTGATGCAAAGTATTGCGTAAGGGTGTTTCTGTATACTATTTCTCCAGCCGTGGTCACGTGGTGTCATACATGAATGTATTATGAGAGGTATTTATTGAAGTCGGACAAAGTAGGACATCACTGAAGGCCTAGGTGTTTAATGCACGGCCCGCCACTGGAGCCACACATAGTCTTCCACCCCTTTGCCAGAGCCACTGAGAAAAAAACCATGACCTCACTGCAGCAAAGGCTCTCTCGGCCCATCGATCGCTTTACATGCGTGACTTTACTCCATCTCCATAGCAACTGTTGCTCCCCGCTGTAAAACTGTGCAGCCGAAATGATTCATTTTCAGAGAGAGAGAGAGAGAAAAAAGAGGGAGAGGGAGAGGGACTGACAGGAAAAGACAGGGCAGAGGCGAAAGGAAGGGTGTTATTGGTGTTTGTCACTAAGAAATGCCAACAGCTTCACCACAAACATGAGGCCATGGTGTCTCCACCCTGGCAAGGACAGCGTCATCTATAGCCCTATGTAGAAAAGACTCGCTGTACCCTATTAAAACCAAGCGCACATCGATAGCCGTACGTAGCCCTGCACTATCCAACTCATTGATGATGTGCACGGAGACCCTCATTAACTCTGCAGTTGGTTTAATGACCAAATTTAACCAGAGCCTTCATTCTGCGCTCGCTGCTAAGTGTAGCAATGTAGCAACGACGGGTTATTCGTATTTCTATGGTGGGGTGGGGGGTGGGGGGCTTGTGTGCGTTTGTGAGCGTCGAGGCAGCGAACAGACGCGGCTGTTAATGTTTGTAAATGGATATTTGTGTATTTGCTGATGGCTTAGGAATGCTAGTTTGTGCAGAGGGGAAAACCAGATGGCAGAGCCAGATTTCCACCTACGCAGGTCTCCATTCTCTCGTTCATTTGCGAGTCACTGGGAAGATGAGCTGAAACAATGCAGGTACTGTAATTTATTGTTGCAGGTACCAACCGTAAGACAGCGAGAGTGTACAGATCATGTAGTCGGATAGGTGGGAACGATGGTACAAGGAGACCAGGATGACTGTGGCACATTTAGAAAGTTCAAAGGTTACGCTTGGCTGAGCAACAACCGCAAAAAAAATAAAAAAATAATAAAATGACTAAATGAAGTCTTGTCGCCAAGTCAAGTCCTCATATCTGGAGGGGGGGGCATCAGAATCTCCATCTGTTGCCATCTGTCCCTGCACTGTCCCTGTTCTAGCGTGGCGGGGAGGAGAAAGCAAAGCTAGCTACCCTTAACGAAACAGCATGAGGCCGGGCTAGCAGTAATTGTTCTCTCCACGGTCTTGGGGCCGGGGCTCTGTGTCTCAGGTGGACGGCTGGAGCGTTTCATTTCAAGTCTGTGCTGGCGGCTTCCGTCTGCTCTAGTCTCGGGCGGCTCAGCATTATAGGAAAATAGCAACCGTGCTGTTTGCGGCTTGCAGGCCACCGTACACGGCCATAAACTGTGGGCTGTTCATTTGGCGGCCCGCCCTGTCAAACCAGGTCATAAACTCTGCCAGCCACCCTACCTCAGGTAGTCGCCAGGCTTTCCACCCCCAAATATGCAACATGTTATAACGCCATGCCCCGCAGCTTTTAAACTTCGCAAAATGGAGCTCACTCATTGCCTCACCCCAATCTGAACCCAGAACACGTGCCGGAGAAGTTTTGCCACTGTATCAAGTCTCTCACTTGGTATGCAAGGCTCACGTTCCCAGGACTGGAGCATAAATCTCTAAATCTCTCCTGAAGTGTTATTAGGAGTGATGGTTCCCCGTGTTCGTCAATAAACAAATGGCACAGGTTTGCATGCGAGAGAGCGGCACTGAATTAGAATTATGATGTCCACAGTGTAGTCAGACCGTTCATTTCACTTTAAATTATGCCGTTGATGTACAATACCGATGTGAAAATGCTGCAATAAACCATTAGAATTGTTATGGAACAGCAAAAGCCATTCTTTATAAATGCAGCCGCTCTGAAAACTCCCATATAAAAATGGAGAAACATTTCCATAGCAGTAATAGGTGTATTTTCTGTGACGTATTGGTGGTAGATGGTGCAGGGGGGGCAAAATGGGTCCTTAAAGGTATACTATTGTTTAACAGCACCCACAAAGCCCCACATTTGCTCTCCAGCTCACCATTTATGTTTTCAAAAGCATGGGGAATTACAGGGAGCGATAGAGAAGACATTGGACAATGAAGGTGTAGAGATTGGGTCAAGAAGCCATGTGCTCTGACTAAAACGTTGTTTTAATCATACAACTTGAGTGTACCTTTTTAAATGCTGTGTGTCTCATTTATTGCAGTCTAGCTAATGTTCTAGCTAATGTTCACAAGCATACAGAAGATTTATACGATGGTTGTTATTCTCTGGCGGGAAAACAAGGATGATTAGACCCAGAATTGACATTCCTTACTTAGAGACTTTAATGACTTTTGCATCTATAATCAAGCCCCTTCCCCTTTAGAGAATTGTACACTCGAGTCAGGAGACGATTTGCGTAGCCAAGATGTGGGTCTGCATTTGAGCTGGGACTGTATTCCTGCATCCAAAATTTGCCGTTTATTTCTTCCTTTGACATTTTTATGTATTTTATTTAGGTAAACACATACTCACAATCATTTCTGACATTACATTGGCATGCTCAGGGAGGGAAAATATTCCCACTAACATGAAGCGTGCATGGAAATACCCCGGTGGAATAAGCTTTTCTGGTGTACTGTGTTGTTAGCTTGCAGGCCGACTGTGTCTGCTAGGGATATTATTATTATTATTATTATTAAGGCAAAGTCCTTATAGGCAAGTCTCACCACACGCAGGCATCTTTGAAACACAGTTATTTAAGAAGAAAGTATAGGCAGGTGGCTTACGTCAAAGAACCACACAATTGGTCAAATAGGTTAATGTCTTGGCAGTTATATAGCAGACGGTTGTCTCTTTTGGATAATGTCATGTTTTATTATATGGAAATTGTCCTCCAACTGACATATTTGCGTTTCAGAGTTCTCCCTGAGCTCCATTCAAAATTATACAAGTGTCATGTCTCTGGTTAAGGCTCTTTTTCTCCTCTCTCCTGCCATCTTAGCCAGCCACTTTAATGTGCTGCTAACTGATGTATGGGCTCACGACCCAGAGTGGAGTGTGACGGGAGCTTGGAAACACCGCTGAATTCTCCCAAGGTGCCGGCGACCTTGATGTGAAGCGCTGCTATCTCCCCGTGTTAGTGCAGCGGGAGCCGTGGTGTCACCGGCGGCGAAACCACGCACAGGTTACCGGGGGCCACCGTTTAATGCACGGTAGTCACCGCAGGCAGCGCTAGGGGACCCTCAGACCAGAGCAATCAAAACAGGAACAGCTGGCGGACAGTCTCAGAGACAAATTGAATGTCAGAGTCAAGGTGTGCTGACAGACAGGCAGGATAATACGGGCTAATGAGGAAGGGAGAAGGAACGTATGTAGAAGTATTTTGCCTGGCTGCTGCCCCCCCTCATTCCTAACCTAACTATTGCTCTCAGCTCAATTTGTTCTCGCTGAGATTATAGTCTAGAAATCCTGCTCACATTAGCGTTTTCCCAGCCACCAATCAGAATTGGTTAGTGAGGTGACGTTGAAGACAAGCGTGTTTCCAAATAGTGGTAGAGCTAGATGAGGTGATTAAAATAGTTGTAGCAATGCCGATGGGTTAAATGATTGATTCAACGCTGGCCAAAATTAGCCAGAGGTCTACGCCCAGTAGAAGGCCACGACTCTTAACACATCCCAATGGAGCGTGGCCCCACCATTCACTGAGTTGATATTGGGTCTGGCTACATCCATAGACTGTACATATAAATGGACAAACCCTCCATGACGTCACCCATAGCTTTACTCAAGAACGTATTTGAACACCTCAATGTACTGACTCTGGCCATCGCCATCGTTGCAGTGCCTCACTCTGCCTGTAATGCCCCCTATGCCCCCTACCCATTATAATGGGATAAATGTATGGCTAATATGTTAGCCATACATGCTAATACAAGTGGCCATTCGATGAACTGCAGGTTTGGGCACTTCTGTGAATGTATTAATTAATTAATTAATTAATTAATTTCTCAGAACGGGACATTCCCGCTTGGTTACACCAACCCCCCCTTCCAATAAAAACCACCCACAGACCACCACAGCCTCCTCCCACCCCCCCCACCCCAACACCTCTCCGTCACCACATTCATCACCCAGGGAGGGGGTTGACGGGGGGCGGAGCCGGGAATTGTGGGTGACCGCCGAAGCGAGAGCATGCCTCTCAATGGCAGCCATTCAAGTTTATTGTCAGCGCCAACAGCACCCATGGGAACTGCGGGATAGACTGCGGCGAGTAGAGTCTCTCTATCTCTCTCTCTCTAACTCGTCGCCTCGTTCCTCCACCAATCAGGAGCAGGCGTGATGTGCCCCACAGTTCCATGCGAGAGGTAACCGTTTTTATGTGTCGCCTTGCCAGTGGTTAATTTGTTTCCCCGGCTTGCTGTTTGTTAGCGTGCAAATTGTTAGCGCGCAGTTTGTTAGCGCGCAGTTTGTTAGTGTGGTTCAAGTTCAACTTTCTTTCAATCTACGTTGAGGCTGCTAATTTTGACAGTTTGTTCAGTTTTTCCTCCTATGCAGTGAATATTTATAAGCAGTATAGTCACACACACACACACACACACTTTACACAAATACACACTTTTAGCATTTACTCAATCCTTGCATCTCTCTCTCTCTCACCCTCTCTCTCTCCGTCTCTCTCTCTCTCTCCCCCCCCAGGTCAGGACCGCAGTGAGGCGGGGCTGATAAAGCGTTTCCGTGGCGACGGGGTGCGCTACAAGGCCAAGCTGATCGGGATTGATGAGGTGACATCGGCGCGAGGGGACAAGCTCTGCCAAGACTCCATGATGAAGCTCAAGGTGTGTGTATGTGTGTGTGTGTGTGTGTGTGTGAGTGTCTCATATGTCTTTCCTAGTTGTGGTGGGTTTGTGTGTGTGAGTGTGTGTGTGTGTGTCTCTACAGTATCTTTCTTCCCTGGTTGCATGTGGTGTTTGTGTGTGTGTGTGTGTGTGTGTGTGAGTGTGTCTACCTGTTTGATCATTCTCAGCTCTATGTCACTGTTTGACAAACAGCAGCAGGCCCATTCACTCAGACAAGCTCGAGAACGTCTCCATTCTGCATTGAATGAGTCACGGGAGGTGTCATGTCTGCTTGTGTCTGATTCACTGAAGCCCCGTGAAGAACTGACCAAATGGAACAAATGAACCTGAACCCTGTTATTAGTAAGCCTTATGTGCTTCTGTAATGCATTGTAAGGTGCAATAGCTCTGTGCTGCACCGTAGCCTTCTTCTCGTACGGTGTCGTGTGTTTATTTGCATGTATCGGTGGACTGTGTGTGTAGTGTGAACTTAACTTCATGCTATTAGCGCGCTAGTGAGCTGTGTCATAGTATTCACGCTGTGCATAGTATGCAACATTAGCGCTAGTTTCCTATTGATGCGACATCACTGCATAAGCCTGCAACACCAAGACGAATATGGTGAGCCTTCAACGTGTGCAACGGTGTCGCCAACCTCCAGCTTTAAAGTTGATACTTTTAGCACATAGACAAATTACCGCCGCATGACCCGGCTAATAGTCTCATTACAGTCTTTACTGATCCCCCCAGTAATTAGGCAATGTGCAACCATGTCATAGTGGGAAAACACTGAACAGTACCACTGTTAAACGAAGACTGTTTATGGAGTCGTTTGGGTGTATTGTGAATTGTAGTGTTTAACCTCAACTGATGTGCCACTTAAAATTAAACGCAGGCTTCGTACCAAGCAATGTATTTCGGCATGGTGGTTTAGTTAGCATCCTCTTACAGCAAATGGCAGCTTTCCAAAGTAGCAGGGAGGAGGTTGTTCATCTCTCTCAGTCGGATGAGAGTGGCATGTAAGGAGTGGGAATATGGGGAAATGCCTTTGCCTCCAATAGAGAATGTAATCGTAGCTTTAAAGTATCTTCTTGCTGTGTTAGCAGGGGGGGCTTAAACGTGTAAGAGACCCCTGCCAGTAGAACAGCCATAGCCAAATATATATATATATATTTAAATCTCTGTGTTGTTATGACATGTGAACAGTGACCTGCGTGTGACCCCTGCAGTCATCGCCCCGTGGCCAAGTTCCAGTCTATGCAGCGGTCGATGAAGACGTGCTATTATCTGAACAGGGCATTGTGGGGTGGGGGGGCTCTATTGAGCTGAATCTCGGTGCTTGGAGGACTAATCCACCAAGTGGAGATGGCAGTTGTTGATTGACAGCAGCGATAGGCTCTTTTCTTTTTCCCTTTGCTTCGTGGTGATCGTTTTGGTGTTTCCCCTCTCCATCTTCCTCTCTAATCCCAGACGTTCTTTCGCTTTCTTATTGATGGGACCCTCTTTGTTTCCACCGTTAGGTTTTTTCAACAGCAGGGCTGGTTAGTGGCGGGGGAAGGGGGGGCGGGGGGTGGGGGTTGAGTTTGTGGTGAGTGATCGGCGACACAACCGACCCACGGACACTATCGGAACGCGCAGGAAATGTCCAAGGGTTTCTTTCTCCTCCTCCCTCCTTATATCCTGGCCTCCACCTCCTTTGCTCCCACAAAGGCCTCGTGGCGTTATTAAAGGAGGTGTCGGGCGCATGTGGATCATGTCTTCGTACTGTACGTCAGACGAACACGCTGGAAATGTTAATTGTTTTTTATTTAAAAAAAAAAATATATATATTTTTTTTACCGCAGTGTGGCACACACGCACACACACACACACACACACACGCACACACACACACACGCACACACACACGAAGGGGAATACTAGGCTGTTCACGGAAAGAACACTAAATTAGCTTCAAACGGTTCTGTCAGCAGGAGCTGATATGCACCGGGCCGTTTTCTCTCCTCTTCGCCAGCACATCCTCACCTCATTGTTGCTCTACGCCGGCGCCCGCCTGCTCTCGTTGCCACAGAGAGCGGCTGACCCACTTCAAGCGCCGGCCGGACGCGGAAGAAGGTGTTTGAGCACGGGGGTGGGGGCAGTAATCGTAGACCCACGTACGTCTGGCGGTGGAGGGTGAATTCCTCTGAGAGCGTGGCTTCAAGAGGAGGCACGTTAAAGGAACTCTGGCTGCATTCCAGTGGGCAGATAAATGACGTTCCAAGCCACTTTTACTTGACCTGGACTGAAAAGGTCACGAGGTCAAGGAAAGGTGTGAGGGAGAAATCAGAAGGACAACCACAGTGCCAAGAGAATCTGACTGCACTTAATATTAGCAACGATTTCAGAACTATAGAAAGATGACGCATTGTAATGCATTTCAATGGAGCAAAAAAACGCAATGCTTCCAGTCTCTTAAGTGGGCGTGTCACCAACGGCATTTTGCTGTGGCGGGTGACTTAAGCAGCGCCCAGTCAACTACCGTGCATGGCCTGAAACTAAGTAAATTGACCCCAAAACAGTTTGCGGCAGAAATGTCGCTGTGGCCTCAAATTAGAGCTTTAATCGGGCCTGAAAAATTGATCCCGACATGGACCGAGCCTGAGACAGACCCAAATATGTATAGCTTTTTGAAGGCAGAGCCAGATTACAGCCCGACATTTATTTTATAACTTTCCCAGGTGAGGCTGGGCATCAAAGTCAAAAACATATGCGAATCACTCTAAACTGACTAAATTGTATCTGATTATATTGTGTTATATATTAATATATTACATTATATTGAGCTTTCTGGATAGTGATTAAAAGAAAAGAGAATAGTTTTTTTGCTACAATGCTAAGCTAGGAGCTAAATATGAAATGACACGCACATTTGTCATAGAAACGGTAAACAAAGAATAAGCCGCTGCTTTTCTCCACATTAGCCCAAATCTATTGTAGAATCTATTGTAGAATAGATTATGAGTCATTCTAACTTCCTCACCGTTATATAATTATGAAACCTGTAATATATAAACGTATTCACATCCTCGGCAATATCCATTTTATAATAATAACAACAGATCAGTAAACGGGGATGGAACCTTCATATACAGATCTGACTGAGATCAAGTTGACTCTGACTCAAGTTTTTTATAGGTTGCAAATTAAATGTTTGTATTAATTAGTATACATCCCCTTTTTTGAATATGTGAGAAATAAAGGCCGACCCGGCCCGAATCCATCGGGTTGGGGCCAAGATCTCAAGCTCCTCCTCAGATTGATCGTAGGTAGGAATTAATGTAAAATACTCAAAATATCGCCCCCAGAGTGAAATAATGGGCAATCATATGGTGAAATTCGTGGACCTCCCCATTGACTTGAATGGGTCGTTCTGGTCTGGATAAAGGGTGATAAGTCATAACCTGACATGCCAGAGGAATTGTTGTCACAAGTCCACCTGGGGAGCCGTACATTGAAACTGTTTGTGACTGGCTGTAAAAAAAATACTTGGCAGTTGATTGGATGAACCATCTGGTCGTTTTCGCTCCTAAACCACAATAATTATACTTATTGGAAAGTTCAGTTGCTACCCGGACACATTCAAAATGATTCCGAGGCTTTCCAGACTGATTCTCACGGTGAAATTAAACTGAATCTGAGATCACGATGGTCTCGCGAGGCTAGAAAAGTCACCCCGCTCCTTCCAAAAATCGAATGCAGAAATGTCTTCTGTTAAATGATATTCTCTCTACTATTAGCATCTGGCTGCTACATAATTATTAGCATAGAAATGCTACTCGGATGCAGCCCCTTTACTCCGTATGTTAACAGCCTAACCCCGGCCAACACACCATGATGCCAACGCTACTGCTTAGCAACTGGTTGCCTGTAGCTCAGCCGATGCCTCAACTCCCTGTGTCTGTTTTTGTTTTTGTTCTGAATGGTCTCCTGTAGGGAATGGCATCCTCTGCACGCTCCAAAGGAGAGCACAAGCAGAGGGTCCTCCTGACCGTGTCGTTCGGCGGCATCAAGATTTACGATGAGAGATCGGGGGTGAGTATATTGAGATAGAGTTAATTGAATTGATTGACTTATTTGAGTTAAATTTAGTTAATTTAGTTAAATTGAATTAATCGATTAACAGACAAACCAGCCATATTGACAAGGGCAATCAAACGGGTTATCTTACTTTTTTACTTTATGGCTTTTACCGTGTATTAATATCTTTATTGTATCTTGTATTGTATTGTATCTTGTATGTATATTATATCTTGTGTTACTATATTGATTTATCATGCAATATATGGACATGACCTCAATACTTTTTCAGATGTCAATAACATCACCTGTTGTATTTACAAGCTTATTGCAGACATAAGAAAGTTAGCCATGTTGTACTTCTGTGTTCTTGTCTGCCTGCTCACAGGCAGCGCTCCACACACACACACACACACACAGACAGGGCAGACAGTTCATCAGCGACGTATTCATCAAGGTTTTAAAAGGTGTTTTTTTTCCCCGACAACTGCATAAGTCCAGCCAATTACGTTTGGAAGAATAAATGCGGAAATATGCAATATTTTCCTTTTTTCTTTTTCGCTTCAAGGTCTATTAGGTACAACAACATATTAGCCAAGTTAACAACAGTTTATAGTTCCTTGCATCTGTCTCTTCACTTGGCAGTCTCCTGAAGGCAGGGCTTGCTCTCTGACCCTGAGTGAAAAATGGCAGCAGAGATAGGCTGTAGGGCTGTGTTTCTTAAGAGGGCTCGATGAGTGATGTCACTGGGATGTTGTGTGACGAGTGTTTCCTCCTCCATTCCGTCGCCGGTCCTCCCCGCGGGCACCCGCCGATCTGCTGTGCCATTACAGGATGATGGAGGGCCCCCCTTCCCCCTTCTACCCCGTCCTGGGGCTTAGCAGTGTCGGCTAGATAGGCCCCCTCTGCTCATCAGCGCTAACCGATAATTAGCGCTCAGTTCCGCCCCTTAATGATCGTCAGCGCTAATGCTAATTACACTGCGGCTCCACCTTAGCCGTTGTTGGCGCTGAACTGATAATTACGCAACGCCGTCGGGTCCCGGGTTGCAATACCTCCTCGACATACACACCTCCCCCCGCTACACGCCACCACCCCAACCTCTCCCTCGACACACACACGCAAAATAAAGACCCATTGTTGACGACGATATCAGTTTTGAATGTGAACCGTGGCGATGATATTGTGTCCCTCACCGCTAATGAAAGAAAGCGTAAGCCCACCCCCCACATAGCGGCATCCGCAACACCCGCCACCAGTAACTACTGTAATAATATTACTTTTTCCAGTAACTAGTTCCAAAACAGTAATTACAATTTCAATTACTAATCCAAGTAATGCTGCAATACTGCTTAACAAGAACGATATTTCTGGTCCTAGCAAATTTATGGTAGGCTAATTGAACCAAACTGTCCAATCATCTGGTTTGCAGTGTATTCACTTGGGCTGATTGTAAACTCCTAAGGTACATTTTTCTAAAATTAGTAATTTTTCGGGAGTGTATTTCTATAGACTAGAAATACACAGGGTTGAGAAGTAACCGATTACAAAAAAAGTTACTGTATTGCATTACAGTTAGGCCTACCAGCTAAAATAGCGGGATCAGATCACAGATATTGTTTTAAAATTAGATGATTACATCTAGGACTATTTTCAAATTTAAAAGTGAAGTTTGCAGAAGAAAAATGCATAAAACAAACTGTTCTCTTATTAACATATAATTAACGTCAATCAATAATTGAAATAAAGTCCTACTTTAATCTAATCACTTGAGAAACATAAACGGTCACAAAAATAGAAACAGAACACAGTAAATAGCTTTGGATGACATTTCAAATAACAATGTTAAAGCGTGATGTAATCTGAAAGTAATGGAAAGTAACCATCAGATTATGTCACCAAATTTATGTAATCCAAACATTTACGTTACTGACAAGAATGTTAACCTGGTAACTAGTAACTGTAACTGATTACTTTTAAAAAGTAACCTTCCCAACCCTGATTATGCAGCATGTTTTTGAGAAACAATGGATGTCTAATGCAGTTCTTGTCGACCAATATATATATTTTTTATTGCCAATCAATCAATGTGAGGAAAGCAAAAACGGTTACATAGTTAAGTATATTACAAGTATTTTAACGCTTTAATGAACTTGAGTTAAATGTGCTGTATGTGTAATGCGGGCGTAATTGTCTGTCATGTCCTGCGGGGGAGCCCTTGGAGTTTGACATTTCACATTACCACAAAATCTGAGGCCATGGTTCTCAGCAGGAAACCGATGGAGTGCCTGCTCCGGGTAGGGAATGAGTCCTTACCCCAA
>JAODUK010003544.1:0-11376 GCA_027564635.1 Typhlichthys eigenmanni
AGACTCTCTCTCTCTCTCTCTCTCTCTCTCTCTCTCTCTCTCTCTCTCTCTCTCTCTCTCTCTCTCTCCACACACTATGACCTAAGTGTGTCAATAGGGTATAACGTGCGTGCGTGTCATTTCCTTTGTAGTGGATAAAAAGGAAATATCCTTCCACTGTCAAACGGATGTACACCCGCTGATATAAACGTTCGGAATTATGATGTGGTTCCGGTGATTTCTCAACCTCTCAAAATCCTATTTTGGCCCTCCGAGAGGTTCATCTGAAAGTCTGCGCTCTTCGCGTTCACAGAAAACATATGTCGGCGTAGCGGAACGCTCCAGGAAGTTTCAGCATATTGTTTTCTTGGGCTCAGAGGCCCAAAGCGCCAATATGCTCATAGACTGATGATTATCTTAAGAGGGGGAAGAATATCACCTCTAAGAACCAGTGGTGGTGGTATAAATTGCACTCATCTGATTGCTTGATAGCAGAAGTCCCTTCCCCCACCATCACCCCCTCTACAGCAGCTGCAGTCCAAAGGCTAACCGCAGTAATACGTATCTGGTCAAAATTGAGTTATTACTAAAAATGAACTTCTTGATATCCACTTTATTTTGTGTTAAAGTTTTGTTGTGAAAACTAAGTATTAAAATAGCAGAAACAAAAAAACTGGCCAGTTTAAACATACTTTGAAGCTATGTTTCTACGTGTACCTGTTTGCGTTTCATTTAGTGATGGGCATTCCGGCTGTTTTTGGTGAGTCAGCTCATTAGACTCGGCTCAGCAAAAGAGACTCGGCTCTTTTGGCTCCAAAACGGCTCTTCATTTGATATCACTTCTGGCTTTTATAATTCAGCCAAATTAAACAATATTATGATTTATGATTTATATGAGTGCACATGTATCACAAATAGCCATTACTGTATAATTTTCAGAATATCCTACAATTCTTTTACATAGTTTTTGATATAAAAACATCTGAGTTTGACATGCAGAGGCTGGAATGCCAATTTTTCAGTTAGTGAATCAACTTTGTCAAACTATTTTTGTTCACATATTTATTTTAAAGATCGTGTAAAGCAAATACAGAAATTTACTTGGAAATACTTTATATATACTGTATATTAGAAACCCATTCCTTTAAACATGTTAAAACAATGTTAACTATGAGGTATTGTATTGTAGAGTTAGACCGTTAAACTGTATTTCATAATTTCTCTGTTTGTTTCTCTGTGGGGGACAATATATGTAGATGGTCCGCAAATTGGCTTACTCCTCCCCGTAACACCCCGAGGATATAAAAGCGTAACTGTCTTTATGTAGTCCAATCCTCTTTCCAAAAGAAAATATAAACCACATATCCACACGAAAAAAATCCAATCCAACAAGATGTATGCTAGATTAACTTGACAAGAACAGCATCTGCAGGTGTCATGCCAAAAAGTGATCTGGTAAAAAGTGGTTTGTTAAAAACTGATTTCTGCCCACGAGAGCACACACAGCCCTATATTATAACCAATATAAACATTTAAACCATTTTACACCTATTTAAAGTGTAAACATAAATCATAAAATGCATGTCTACATTTTCCAATCAATGTTCATGTGAGGATTCTTTTGGCACAACACCCCGTATGGCGTTAAAACACACAATGGGTGTGGTTACAGCACCTTTGCTGACACACCCCCAGCGCTTGAGAACAGATAATTATGGTTATATTTTAACGTTTTTAAAACAGAATTTTATATACTTGTCGACTTTTTCATTAACTCAAATTTGTCTGGGTGGTTAATATTACCTTTTTTTTGTGTTGTGACAAACTCAAAACACAATGCAAACAATCTTTAAGGATAAATCATTAAATAACTTGGAATTGGCTTTTGTGTCAAATGGGCTATATATTAAAAGTAGAGTTTCTAGCTGTCTCCTGATATCGTGGCTCTACATGCATATCCTACTGTTGTCAGAATAGGCCTACACCAAAGACGAGAGCAGGCTAATGTGCTGCGCATGTGCAGTTCATACTTAGGGATACAAGTGAAGTGCAAGTACATGCTATCACCTACCCATGGGCGTGAACAAGGAACAAAACTCACAACTATAGCCTGCTGTGAATGGAAGCTTGATAGTGATTCCAACACCTTCCAACAACCTGCACCCTGTCTTGACAGATTTATGATAGCCTATTATTCTGCTTACCAAAAAATTATGAATAAAATAACTGCTCTTAAAAACATCTCTCAGACTGAAACCGGCTCACAGAGCTGACTCGGTCGCGAACGACTCATCTCTACTACACTTAGGTTTTGTAGTGCACAGTGATAGACAGGTTCCCAGTGTGTGGAGTTGTGCATAGCCACTTAGCTACCCCCACTGGTCACTGATTGGTCCGCCCTCCAGGGTGGCTGTGGCTAAAGCCACCAGACTATAATCTCCATGAAAATTGAGTTGAGAGAAATAGTCGGGCAGAGCCAAGATTGTGATATAATCCCAATAAGATCCGGAGAACTCCGTTCAGATTCCTTGATTGTTCATTTTTGTAAATTGTACTTATCTTTAAAATACCTTTAGTGTAATCTGAAACAGTTTATCGTAGATGTTTCATTAGAGGCTCAAATGTCTGTCCACAGTGTTCCACTACATGCA
This sequence comes from Typhlichthys eigenmanni, assembly GCA_027564635.1. NCBI lineage: Eukaryota > Metazoa > Chordata > Actinopteri > Percopsiformes > Amblyopsidae > Typhlichthys > Typhlichthys eigenmanni. The sequence goes on from JAODUK010003544.1 coordinate 2,631, forward strand.
CTGTTTGTGACAGTGGATGGTCAAACATGTGAAAGTGATTTAAAAAAACAAAAACACATTTAATAAATATGCATACAGGGTATTTCGGAAACAGCTGGCACTGAGAAAAGAGAAGTCATATTGGAGCAAAGGGAACACACTGACAAACCCTGAGGTGCCCTAGAGGTCAACAGCCTACATCTACATATGACCACATATATTGACCCTGGTGTTCACAGCTGTTCTGGGTTAATTAAGCTATTGCCTATATTGGCAATTGTTTGAAAAATGTCCATTTCAACACGCTGGTCAGTGTTTTGGCCAAACCACACAGTATTGGCAAGCAAATTTGTAATTATTTATTGATACACATCAAATTTACTAATATTGTGACTAAGTCATGCAATCGCATGTTCATACAGCATACATTCATTTTGTTCTCAGTATAAAAAACAGAAGACCTAAACAATGAACCTTCATCGAACTGTCTCTCAAGGCCACCTCAAGTGGCTCACCTAGTACCTTTAAAGAAAGAAAGAAGAAGGAGAAGAAGAAGAAGGAGAAAGAATTAAAACAACAGCCCCAGTGTGACCTCAGGGTCAGGGAAAGGGTTTGTGCTGACCTCTGGGGTCACGGGACGGGGCAGGGAATCACATGCTGCTGGTCACTTTGTAGAAGTGAGAGTGGGAAGTTGTGCTTGTTGTGGCAACGGTTGGCACTGCACTGGTGTTGCGGCCATGCGGGCATCGCAACATGGCCAGGTTGTAGTGAAGGGACTCTCATTCCTGTTCAGGTCGTGTTGAGGACAAATTAGGGAGCAGAGATAGAGCAGCCTAATTAATATATAGAGCAGATATAGAGCAGCCTAATGAATCTATAGAGCAGAGATAGAGCAGCATAATTAATCTATAGAGCAGAGATAGAGCAGCCTAATTAATATATAGAGCAGAGATAGAGCAGCCTAATAAACACATAGAGCAGAGATAGAGCAGCCTAATTAATATATAGAGCAGAGATAGAGCAGCCTAATTAATCTATAGAGCAGAGATGGAGCAGCCTAATTAATCTATAGAGCAGAGATAGAGCAGCCTAATAAATATATAGAGCAGAGATAGAGCAGCCTAATGAACATATAGAGCAGAGATAGAGCAGCCTAATTAATCTATAGAGCAGAGATAGAGCAGCAAAATTAATCTATAGAGCAGAGATGGAGCAGCCTAATTAATCTATAGAGCAGAGATAGAGCAGCATAATTAATCTATAGAGAAGAGATGGAGCAGCCTAATTAATCTGTAGAGCAGAGATAGAGCAGCCTAATAAATATATAGAGCAGAGATAGAGCAGCCTAATGAATCTATAGAGCAGAGATAGAGCAGCCTAATTAATCTATAGAGCAGAGATAGAGCAGCCTAATGAATCTACAGAGCAGATATAGAGCAGCGTAATGCATCTCTATGGGAGCAGAGATAGAGCAGCGTAATGCATCTCTATGGGAACAGAGATAGAGCAGCCTAATGCATCTCTATGGGAGCAGCAATAGAGCAGCATAATGCATCTCTATGGGAGCAGAGATAGAGCAGCCTAATGAATCTATAGAGCATATATAGAGCAGAATAATGAATCTACAGAGCAGAGATAGAGCAGCGTAATGCATCTCTATGGGAGCAGAGATAGAGCAGCCTAATGTATCTCTATGGGAGCAGCGATAAAGCAACAAAATGTATCTCTATGTGAGCAGAGATAGAGCAGCATAATGCATCTCTATGGGAGCAGAGATAGAGCAGCATAATGCATCTCTATGGGAGCAGAGATAGAGCTTTGAAATGCATCTCTATGGGAGCAGAGATAGAGCAGCCTAATGAATCTATAGAGCAGAGGTAGAGCAGCCTAATGCATCTCTGTGTGAGTAGAGATAGAGCAGCATAATGCATCTCTATAAGAGCAGAGATAGAGCAGCGTAATGCATCTCTATGGGAGCAGAGATAGAGCAGCGTAATGCATCTCTATAAGAGCAGAGATAGAGCAACCTAATGCATCTGTATGGGAGCAGAGATAGAGCAGACTAATGCATCTCTATGGGAGCAGAGATAGAGCAGCGTAATGCATCTCTATGGGAGCAGAGATAGAGCAGCAAAATGCATCTCTATGGGAGCATAATTGGTAGAGTCAGCTATCTTGGAGAATAAATGTTGACATTTGAACTTGCAAAAACAAAAACACATCCATAGTCTTATTGTTCCAGCACGCACACAGGACGGACAGGCATGAGGAGGTATTCGCTGAGTTAGCTTGCATTAGCTTGCAATCACTGACTCCACCTTTAAGTGGGCGTGTCTCGCCCAACGTCACCAACAACATCTGCATTGACTCACATGGAGCACTATGGAATTTGAATGCAACCTTCTGGTCTGCATCATAGAGGGATCTTCTATATACAGTATCTGACCCCCAAGGATGTGGCACCAGGAGCGCATCACCAAACACAGACACTGGGCAGGTGACTAAATGGACCAGCTCCCACCAGCTAAACCCCCAGGCACTGCAGGCCAGGGCACACACCCACCCATAATCCAGCGCACCAACCATGCACCACCATGCCGCCGCCATTAGCGGAACCCCAGAGACGACACCACAATAGCACTAAAAAACCCAATCCACGACACACCTCCCAGAACCTCCAATACTGAATCCTCGACCAGTAAACATAAAGAATTTATATGGCAGGCGTCTACAAAGAACTGTAAGGAAAGTAAAGGAAGAAAAGTTGCAAATGTTTTCATCCTTAAGAAGAAACGTGGCAATAACAAACAAAAAAACTACAGTAGACCCAACAGAGTTGACTAATAAACAATATCTCCAAATTGATGGTACTATGTAATCAAAGATCCACATTGTTCTGTGTTTTAGCACTTTAACAGCAATGCGAAGAGAATACAAAATTAAGATGTATTTACAGCATTTAGCAGTAAATAAGATTTATACACTATTTGTAACCTTGGGTAGCAGAGAGCTGATTAGTTTTGGTATTTTTGTTCTGATCTGCCATGCCAAGAGATTATGATTGCAGCATATAAAACGTTGAAGCTTTTTCATTGGCAGAACAACTGACAATAACGTTATTACTGTAAGTGATTAACTATCTGCTTGACCCTTACACGCAGGTTGTGTTACGTTACTGGTTAGCTGTGATACAGCCAGTTAAATTTGAGCCAATAATCTGACTGGGATCTGTCCAGATAAAAAGCATTGGACCAATGGACCTTCTCCAACATTCTTCTGCTCCTGACATCATCAGTTTTATTATTTCACGGTTTCTGTATCATTCATCATTACATTATCATTAAATCGTTTTTAGATTGGCACTCCCCTCTTGCTTCCTATGCAGGCAGCTCAGAGATGGACCTACATGGGTTTCTGCAGTGGGTCCGTTTATAAAGGAAGTAGAGAAATTGGTCTGGGGCCACATTTTTAACAATGTTCTTAGATTTATACTTGAACCTCATCTTTAGATAATTTATCTGTGCTTCTGTTTGATTCATAAAAGACATGGAACATAAAAATAACCTTGCTTACGCAGATTCTAAGAAGCTCATTTCATTTGGAATTTACGGACCATGTGATCTATAAATCTCAACTTACTGGTGGAGTCAGCTATTGTAAGATAATACAATTTTGTCAAATCCGGCGAATATCTCGTAACTGTCTGCTAGCTGCCCATTCTGTGTGTGTATGTGTAGTTTTGAACATTGGAGGGGGGTGGGCATATAAAGTGTGGGTCTGGGATCCTCCCCCAAAAGACTTCAAACATTTAATTTTCTGTCTTCTGGTGAATTCTTATAGAACAATTTGTTCCTTTTCTGCATTAAAGTATGGTGTAAAGGTCTTTCTTTTTAATAAAGGAACATATTAAATAAATACAGGAACCCTGGCACAATTCAAAATATATGAAAACTATTGCAGTAAGCGTTATCAAACTATGCATTTCTCAGTTTTTCTGGTAGGCACAGGTCCATTTCATATTGTCAACATAGGCCTGATTTAACTATACTCTTCTGACCTCTTTCTTTGGGGGAAGTAAATATGCATGTGACATATTAATGTCAATGAATTCATTTAAATTAACGTATTAACTCCTGGACTTCAATAGCACATATGCTCATGTTCAAAACCTTCTGCATATTCAAATATAGCCTCGCGACTCGAGACCATCCTGATTTCACGAGCTTCAGTTTAATTTAGCCATGAGAATCAGTCTGTAAAACCTCGGAATCGTTTTGAATGTGTCCGAGTAGCAACTGAATTTTCCAATCAGCGCCGTGTTGATAGCTACACGGGCGTGGTTTAGGTTTGCCGACAGCGAAAATGACCAGATGGTTCATCCAATCAACTGCAAAGTATTTTTTAGAAAGTACAGCCATTCACAAACAGTTTCAATGTTCGGCTCCCCAGATGGACTTGTGATTGTTCCCAATCTTCCCTGCGTCCCCGCTGAAATCTACGCCCATGCCTGGGTAGAAGCCATAGGGGAGAAACACGTGCATCACCCATTCTGCATTACCCTTCATAACCAGCAGCACAATTATTTACATCAATTCTACAATTTGCTAATAAATAATTAAAGAAAACCAGAATATATCCAGCATAAGCAAAGTGTTTAATGCTCAGTCAGAAGATCAATATATGAATTAAACATATAAGCACACTGTCAGAAAAAAATCTGGATTAAATCTTAGAACATTTTTAAAGGTCCCAGGTTCAGGCCGACAGACCAGCTGATCGCTACTTACACGCATTGGCCAAAAGATCCATGGCGTCTTATTTAAGCAGCCTTATTAGCCTTCCCTTCTCCTGCTGCTTCTGCTGCAAGCCCCTTTGCTCCCACCACCTCCCAAAGCCCCTCCTTTATGTTATAGTCTGTTGTCATTGATGCTTGCTCTGTTCTGTACCCTATGGGGGGTATTTTGCTGCCCTCCCAGAACAGTAACATAGGCTACCTCCAAATACAAATAACTGCAATGCAAATAAAACATTTTAAAAATACTTTATTTGGACTCCAAGTGGTGCTGACTGAACTACGGGTGGGGCTTGTGTGATCGAATGGTGTATGAGCTGTCCATCAAACAATACAGCCGAAAATCACAAGGTTTGTAATAACTGCGCTGCGGAAGGCTGTGTGTGTGTGTGTGTGTGTGTGTGTGTGCGTGTGCGTGCGTGCGTGCGTGCGTGCGTGCGTGCGTGCGTCCGTGCGTGCGTGTGTGTGTGTGTGTGATAGCGAAGCGAGCAGCGGTGTGTCCCTGGAAGTTCTCTGCTGTTGGTTTCCTGTAAACGGCTGGAGAGGATATTTATTGAGAGCCTTGCATTCCCTCCCAGTACACGTCGTGATGTAGGAGGAAAACGCTGCTCTTCTGAAAAAGCAATTAAAATCATCCAGCAAAAGAGAAAAGTACAGTCCAGTGAAGCCCCACTGCACAAACTGTGTCACACTTTGAACTACGGAGAAGCGTTTTTGACAAATCCATTTCCCCATGTCAGTCAGTTCTCGAGAACACTTGCTAATTTCAAACTCAAATCAAAACAAAAACACCTCTCCCTTCAATGCCATAGGCTGCTCCCTCAGAAGCCCCGCCCCCTTCAATGCCACAGGGTGCCCTCTCAGAAACTCAGCCCCACACATTGGACACACATTGCAAAGACTAGGATATTGTTTAAGGTCCTATATACAGAGCCAGTGCTGTGTAGAAGTAGCAGATTATTTTTTCAGCATGCACAGAGATCAGTAAGACAGCATTCTGCGAGGAGCTCTCAAGACTCAACAACTGTAAATTCAACATACTTTAAAGCATTCCCTTGTGAGCAGTGCATTCAGATATGTAGTGTAAATATGTAATACCACAGCAAAAATACCATTCTCTAATTGTCTCCAAATTGTCATAAAATCCCTCGTTGAAGCACAAGCGCAAGAAACCTGACTGCTTGAATGCAGGGGCTCTCGTCTGCATTGCCCTGCCCTCTAGTGGCCAGAATTACTACTGTCCTTTCAACCCTTCAACGTCCATTCAAGGCACAACAGTATTAAGCATTTGGGAAAGATTGAAATATACAACTGCAATTTTAATAAACTACATATTTGGTGAGTTAGTGACCCAGAGAGAGACATGAACAGAGAAAGAGCCGCAGGAGGGCAAAGGTAGAAAGTTGATTGACATGTATTGGACTGATCAACAGTAGGTTAATCAGTAACCATAAAACATTACGTCCCTTCTTGGATACCAGCATTCCACACTCAAGTGTGTGTGCGTGTGTGTGTGTGTGCGCTCTAAATCGAAAGAAATGCAGGACTTCTGCGGCAAAGCCCCATCTGTCCATCTAGCTGATTCAGCTGCCAGTGAAAGACTTCAATCATAGTTTGTTTGTCATCAGAACAAAATGGCCAGGATGTGGTGGTTCATAACAGACAGTGCATCAGAAGGTCACCTGTCATGTCAAACAGATCACGTACCGTCCTGCGGTACGTGAAACTGTTAATTTCTATTCTTTTCCTATGTTAAAGGCAATGGGATAGCACAGATAAAATGGGAGTGATGGCCTTTCCTTTGAAATGTCCAGCTAAAAGCCATTTAACGGCGCAGTTTGAGTTTCAGTGAAATAACCTAGCTAGATGTTAGGGAGTCACGGTGTGTTTTATTCCTTGTTTCATGTCATGATTTCATGTCATGATTCACGGCGCGCCTGACACTTTAACTGTCCTCAGAGTGAATATGGATGAGCCGTGCGGTTGGTTTCGAGCACCGCTCTCTTTCTCGTGGGTCAGGGCAAGGATAGCATCTCTACAATGTTTTCATTGTAGTGCACACACGGCTGGTTCCTTAACACCAATGTGTGGGCATTGGCTGTTAAAGAGAATGACTCAGGCCTATAAAGAAACACTTACTGTTCCCTATTTTCTTTACATTCTGTATTAGTTTGTCTTGTCTGTTGTTGAAATGAACACCTTCTAAGAGAACACCCGAAGATCCCCTGTGCTTGTATGGTAAGCAATATGACATCATCCTTTGAATACAATAACCATGGATGCATTATATAAATAACAGAACTATCAGCTTTTGATTCTCTGAGAGCCTACCTTTAGTTTGATATAGTCTTCACATTCTATGATTTTCTTATTTTAGATACATCCATTTAGCATTTATTATTTCCCTACCTTCGCTGGGCATTGTTGTGTAATCAGCTACTCTTTGAAGGTGCTGAGATATTTAATACAATACACCATGTGGTGTGGTTTGCACCACTTTGGTTAATTTCCATTTACAGAGCCAGGGTGTGTAGGAACACACAGAACAGACGACTAGCGGACAACGAGGAGCTATTAGTGGAATTTGCCGTAAAGTGTATTGGATATGAATTGTTTACCCTACCTTTAATTCAGTGATGTGTTGATAACGGTTCAGCGGTATGTATGGCCGAATGCTGGAGGTTGATTTCATTGGCTGCAAGTCGCTGAGCCCATCAGATAACTTTAGCAAGTTCAGCTCTTTTTAAGTCAACGTAAAGCATTTGCTTGTCTGACAAAATATTTTATTAGCAGATTGTATATATAGTATTATATGTAGACTAAGAGGTTTTGGTTTCAGAAGTATATTATTTAAAGTTATGATTTTTCTACTGCTGATTTTACCCTGCATGAGCTATAAAATATATAAAAAATAATATAAATAAATAAAAAGGAACAGATAGAACATACAGATGAATTTAGACTGGCCTCGGTGGAGCCGCCGCGGGTGCAGATCTTGGTGGTAGTAGCAAATATTCAAACGAGAACTTTGAAGGCCGCAGTGTATGTATCACCAGTAGAGTGAGGAAGCAATAAGAACCCACTCTGAAGCCTCAGTATAAAAACATTTCTCAAACGCCCAATGATAGATTTTCTCTATTGCTGAGTATACGAAGACAACAGTTCGCCACAACACAAAGGTTACAATCTGATTCTGAGGTCTGCACTCTTAACTGGTCCACAGGTGGAAAGAAAGTGCTGAAATTAGTTGAAAAACGGTAGATATAACAGCTATAACGATGGGTGACATTTTAAACGTAATTTTAATTCAGTTGTTAATACAGTTGGTTGACTGGATTGTAATTAATGAATCAGTTACCATGGAGGATGATTAGTAGGCCACTTTTAGTATAGAAAATGATTAGTAGGTCGTTTACTGCAGCACATTAAAGCCAACATTGGAAGAAGGCTATAATATATAGGCCTAATGATGCGGGACTGTTGTGGACTCGTGTGTGCTTTATAGCCTAACGTTCACTCGTGTAGCCGTAGAGCCTGACTAATGGAAAACTGCAGGTTTAAATATTAACGTCTCTTCACGCTTGTTTGTGAGGAGAACAGAAACAGGGTCACAGATGTGTCGACGATATGTCGAGCCACCGACGGCACAGCCGTGGAAGCCAAAGAGACACCGCGTTGCATTGTCGCCAAATGACAGGAGCGATTGATTTATTGTTTATCATTGTGTGTCCGTTATTAAAAAGCAAGAATGTTGGACACACCATTAATTAGACAGTATTGTGCGTCAACAGTACTGGTAATGATTAAGCAAGCCCGTGGCTAAACTGTATTATTCTCTCTCTCTCTCTCTCTCTCTCTCTCTCTCTCTCTCTCTCTCTCTCTCTCTCTCTCTTATATATATATATATATATATATATTTATATATACACACACACACACACACAGTGAGTTAAGCGATGGGATTGGCTATATATA
>JAODUK010003545.1:0-7500 GCA_027564635.1 Typhlichthys eigenmanni
GTCCCCTGCTGGAGCTGCTGCCCCCGCGACCCGACTCTGGATAAGCGGATGAGGATGGATGGATGGATGGATAAATACTTTGATTACATTTAGAATAGATTTTATAAGGTGCTTCTAGTATAAGCGGCTAACCAGCAACTCTTTCGAGAAAATGAACGAAAACGGTCCACCGCTGAGTTGACGCAACTCTCTCCTTTACATGGCTCTGGGGCAGCCAAAGTAGAGGATGGGAATTACAATGACAGATGTTGTGTAGCGCAGGTGCATGTCAGCAGGAACACCACGAGCAGTGACTGGTGAAATAAATCGATTTGAAAATGTTTGAAATCTACTTTTGATTGGAGCCAAATTAAGGGTTTAATACGCACTTTCTATTTGATACACCGGGTGGCACATTGAGGGAGGAAGTGGTTTAAACCAATCACCAATCACCTTGGCATGAAAGCATGCCAAGGACGTGTCAGGGGCGAGTCAATGCCATGTCAATATATTATGCCTAATAAGATGTATGGAAACTAAATGGATTGACATATCCAACAACAACATAAAAGCACTGGCCATTAATTGGCGTACTGGTAGCCAGGAACACGCGTCCGATACAAGCTCTCCAGCTCGCCCCTCAGTGGCGTATTTAACTTTTATTGGTAAATTAAATGGCTGCAACGCTTAGCTGGTCCGTTATTATATTATATTCCTCCTGCACATAGTTATGTAGATGTGTGTTACGTGTGTCTGTGTGTAGACAAGAGAGAAAAGTCCACCAACGGGACTGAAGTTTCCCCGCCGGACATAAAAACAGAGCGGTTATTCACACACACACACACACACACACACACACACACACACACACACACACACACACACACACACACACATCAGGCAAACACAAGCATGTGCTAACACAAACCCAGATGGAAACACAGATTCACATTATACTACATGTACAAGCACACACACACGCACACACACACACACACACACACACACAATGCATTCTCCACAGAAACAACAAAAGAAGTCAAAAAACAATGTCAGTCAACTCTGATACAGGACAGACTGTGAGCTGTGTGTGTGTGTGTGTGTGTGTGCGTGCGTGCGTGCGTGCGTGCGTGCGCGCGCTCACCAGTCCAGTCTCCCACAATGCGGAGATGTATACCGAAATTTTCCTTCTTCTCTGTGGGACACTGGGAAATGTTAGACAACAGACAATGACTCACTCAGCTAGCCAGAACACACACACACACACACACACACACACACATACCAGAAGATCTCATAGTTGGAGACCCTAAACACACGCACGCACACACACACACACACACACACACACACACACACACACACAGATACACAAACATGCACACACAGACAGACAGACAGACAGACAGACAGACAGACACACACACACACACCAGAGCCTTCCTGTTGGCAGACATCCTTACTAGCCCCAAGGGTCTGTCTGTTCTCTGTCAGTGCTTACACTTTACTGAACACACACCAGTGTGTGTGTGTGTGTGTGTGTGTGTGCATGTGCATGTGCGTTTGTCTGCGTGTGCGTGTGTGTGTGCATGTGCGTACTGTATATGTGTGTGTGTTCTCAGCTCTGATGTTATGTAGCAGAAATGTTTGCGTAGCTGAAGCTATAGCAACCCCCTGTGAGGTGCATCATAACTGGAGCAGCAGACTCCAAGTCGGGGGGGAGGGGGGGGGGGGGGGGTGTTAACAGGAACAAGGATCTACATGTACCTGGCCAGAGGGAAGAGAGTTTAACATACAGTAATAATGCATGTGTGTGTGTGTGTGTGTCTTACTGTGGAGAGCGTGAAGGGGTGGTTTTCAAACGACGACACACCGGGACAGTTAACAACAATATACTGAAAAGAGATACAACATTATTATAAATGAAGAGATGAACGTTGGGACAGAGAGGAGAAAGTACAGACAGAAATAAAGAAAAAGATTAGATAAGTGAGGGAAGGGAACAAAAAAAGGAGGGAGAGAAACAATAACGTCATACCTGTAATAACAAAGTTTTGAATAATGTATTACTGTAAAAGTGATAAGATCAAACATTTATTGTTTTTTTACAACACACAACATAAGTAAAATTGCACTCGTACAATTCGCTTGAACTGAATGATGATTCTTTCGCTCTATTTAACTGATTTTATTTTGGATAAATTATAGATTTTTCATATGTTCCACTACAACGCATTAACATTCACAAAGTTTCAGAGAATAGCATTTGCGATGATCACGTTGACTTCCAGTTGATTACTTTGGGCTTTAAGTGGAACTAATTCAGAATTCACTGATCAAACATTGAAGCACAGAGGTGAAAGCTATGTAGCGTAAAGGCTCACAGACACCTGGGAGGATGAAGAACACTGACCTGTCCTGGGTGAGCCTTAAAGTGTCTCTTGAGCATGCGCACCTCGATGACATCACAGGGGTGCCTGGTCACCGAAACTATGGTAACGGGATCACTGCTCCGGATGTAACGGTAGAATCGCTCAGCGCAGTAAAGGCAGAGAGGACCCGAGACCCACAGCCATGTCTGGGAGCGACGCACAGATATAGATTGAACAGGGTTCCCACTCTAAGTCAAAGGTCAAATGATATTCCCTGACTTTTCGTCGGAATTTCCTTGACTTATAATGAACGGAGAAAAACAGGTCACCAGAACGATCTTTGTGTAAATGGGGCAGCCGGCATGTCAAAATGAATGTGATGATATTGTGCATAGGCACTACTCATGTCAGACCAATAGTATCAATATTTGTTGAGACATGTCAAAATGTGGTGCCACGTCCAGTAACATTATTATGTAACGGCATCAAATTAACAGCAACTCAAATTTAAAACAGTCTGCAAACTAAATTCTGTGAAATTCCAGAAATTCCATGACCAGTAGGAAGCCTGAATAAAAATATGTATCTTATATAAACACCTTTATTTAACCAGGTAAAAGACTCATTGAGATGTAAATCTCTTTTACAAAAGAGACCTGGCCAAGAGGGCAGCTTAAAACATCCACATTCAACATTTAAACACACAATGTCCACCATTCAATTACAGCACCACAATAAATGAAAAACACGAATCTAACAATCACAATTAATTAGACGTAAAGCAATTACAATCCTTGTTCCTTTTCACATCCCCTAAAAGAAATACAAAGTTTTTAAATGAAATCAATTCACGCAGCTCTAAGTCATTTCTGTGCATCATTCCAGGCAGTTGGGCCGACATACTTAAAAGCTTTCTTGCCCAACTCAGTACGCACCCGGGGAACAGACCATTTCAACGTGTCGTGAGAGCGCAGGCCATATTTACTGGCTTTTAGAGAGAAAAGTGCATAAATAATAGGTAACCAACCCAAGGAGAGTTTTATAAATAAAACTCAACCAATGCGTGTATACAAGGATGTCCAGTCCTGGATCTTCCTCTATATACAGTATACAGTACATAGATGTATATCTAGTCTGTCTGTACGTGTGTTTGGGCTCTAGTGATGTGTTGCACATTCACTGTTCACAGCTCTGCTAAACCCTGAGAGGGACAATCGGGTTTAAGGGTTTCCTTTTGGAACCGCCCCGTTGCTTAAAACAACTAAGTGCAAACACGTTCACACATGTGCGTGCGCACACACATACACACAAAGGCTTCTTGATGTACAGGCCCCTCCCTAACACCTACCCTGTAATAAACAGGGACTAACAACAACAATTACTTAACACCTACACACACACACACACACATCCTTTCTACCCACATAAGACCAAATACAACTAAGAGTAATGTATGCCTAACTGCCACCAAACACCCATGCCACACACACACATACACACCTGAGGGAAGTGTGCTTCAAAGAGAGCTCCTTCTTCGCACATCCTCTCTTCTAGCCCCTCTCCTTGCTGTAACGGGCTGCTCTGATTGGTTCTCAGGCAGCCAGGGGGGTATGTCTCCACGTTGGTCTGGTACTTCAGAGCCCCGCTACCAGAAGACACACAAACAGAACCTAAATAAACTTTACACGCTGTACGTGGTTCAAATGACATATTCTGGATATGCACCCGCACATCACTCTGTAAAAATAACACAATATTTGTACCTCCATGAAGTTGGCAACTCTTATGATTAGAATATTAATAATAGTGTTTGGCTTGTTTATGCATCATTTGTATTCGATTGTGCAGACTAAATAAAACACAATTAAACTATGAGAGGCTGTCTCAAAACTCAATACGCTCTCACATTTCCGACAGCCATAATCACTATCAGAAGATAAACAAACTTTAAACGTTTAAACTTTAAAGAGGTTTGCCACACTTTCTTGTTGTGAATCATGCACACATGGATCATTTCACTGAGAGGGTGAACCTTTCCTTAATGCCAAATTCTTGTGAAAAATCAGTTACATGCCAGTTACATAGCTGCTAACAAAACTGTTTTCTCTTTCTCTTTTGTAATAGAAGAAGCAATTTCACCTCAAATTCAAAAAGCCACTCAAAACCCACAGGAACATTACAAGTATCTACTTGATAACAAAACAAATAAATGTCACGATGTTATCTAATTTAGCGTACTTGCTTCAAATACACACGCATGCAAGCACGCGCACACACACACACACGCACACACACACACGCGCACGCGCACACGCACACACACACACACACACACGTGTAGTGTAAACCCACCCGACCATGTGCGCCATCAGGATGATGTAGAACACAATGAAGAGGTTATGAGTGTACCAGAAGATCTCATAGTTGGAGACCCTAAACACACACACACACACACACACACCAATAACATAAAAGGTAATGAATCCATTAGCATTATGGAATAACAGGCTAATATAGCAAGAGAAGGATAACATATTCATATTTGACCATCATAATAGCTCTCAGACTGGAGGGGGGGGGGGGGGGGGGGTTGAGACCCTCCAATGTGTACACTAGATGCTTTTCATATATCGTATAATCTGAATGACACACAATTGTACTTTGTATTACTTAATAATTCTTCCTAGTTTCAATTGTGCTAATCGTTGTTAACACATTTGGCTAATCTCTTGGCCTGTGTTTGTGTGTTCATAAGTTCACTCAACATTTGAGGACCATGGGTCAAGAGCGGTTGACTCAAGACATGCTACTACCTTGAAGTGTCCTTGAGCAGAACACTTGACCACCGGCTCCTAAATACTTGCTGTTGTTCTAAGTACCTTGGACTAAAAGCTTGTTAATGACCTAATTGTAAATAGACTCAGGTCACATTAGAGCGCACGTGAGAAGAAGAATGGAGAGAGAGTGAAGAAAACACAGATTCACAGGCGACGGGAACAAGAACGCTCATCGACCTCCTATAAACCCTACATAAAACACTTTAAACACCACCAGACCACATTGTCAGAGCTTTCCATTCTTCTGTCAGTTTGTCTTTTGTTTTCTTTAGGTAATCTCTCTCTCTCTCTCTCTCTCTCTCTCTCTCTCTCTCTCTCTCTCTCTCTCTCACACTCACACACACACACACATCTGGGGGATGATAATGACTTCTTTGATGGTGATATACAGAGTCACTTTAAAGTGCTGGGTTACTTATTTCCATAGCCAGGAGGCGCAAAAGTCCACTTAAAGTTATTCCTGCACCATGTGGCCAAGATGCTTTACCAAACACAGAGAAAACTTAAAAATAAAATTGATTGCATTCAGTGTTGGGCAGTAACTAGTTAATAGTAACTAGTTACTGCAATATTATTACTCAGTAACTAGTAGTGTACCTAATTACTATTTCCAAAACAGTAATACTTTTACAATTATTAATATATGAATAATAAAAATATGTATTAATATTAATATTATATTATTATTATTATTATTAATAATTAATTACTTAACAATAGGTAATGCTACATTACTGCGTTACAAGAATGAGATTTCCCTCATTAACTCCCTAATTATTGTTCCAATAAAGAGAATTAAATTCTAAAATTAGCTGGCTACACAGGTTGTCATTTTTTGGAAGGGGTGAGGCAGGGTAGTGATTGTGAAAGTAATATAGTAATGTACCTAGTAACGTAACTAATTACTTTTAATACCCAGTAATAAGTAATGTTATTACTTTTTGAAGGAATCAGTAAATAGTAAATAATTACAATTCCTGAGTAACTTACCCAACATTGATTGCTTTACACATTTCTACACAGGTTTATCAGGCAAAGGTGATCGCTATAGGCCTTGAGGTTAGTTTACATAGACCATAGTCCTGTTGTACACTGTAAAGGCCCTGGAATACTTACCATATCTGTGCGGACATGTGTGCGTTATCTGTGCATGTGAGACAGGCCCACTGGCAATGGACATGCTACTAAGCTCAGCGAATATCTTAGTTACACCAATAATGTTCACGGGAAATAATGTGTGCACATACAAATTGTAGTTATAAATATCGCTAATTTCAAAGCACTTTATTTTTTTTACACAGAAATAGCAGTAATAGAAGTATGCTTGGAACAGCCCGAGCGCTCGTCCTCACGCACGAGGCCATGCATTTGCTAGTATGCAGCGGCCTTAAGCCTCCATCCACACACAGTGCACATAATAGCTGACTGACCAGAGCACCAAAGTGACAGGAAGTTTTTCATTTTCTATGTCCGCCAGGGTCTCTCTGCAGCCAGGAGTGGCATATCAGGCAGGTGTAGGCGTCAAAGGAAAGCTGAAGTCTGCACAACGGTATGGTAATGAGCTATGATGACCTTCGGCGGTAACCAATTGTAATTTAGAAGAACTGCTCTATTGCAAATTCTAAAGAGCACAAACAAGTATACTTTGGTTCTCACCAAACATTAATTCCCAAGCAAAATGGAAGAGGCTGACCCTTTCTGTGGCAGATGTCGCACTTATTTATGATACCGGTCGACATGTTGGTTTGTGTTGCGGCCCATTTTTATAAAGTTTGCAAACCAAGCATTCTGAATTAACTTTGCTGATTATTTAAACTACATCAGAATGACAAATCTTCTAGCGTTGTTGTCAGAGGACATTTTGACGGTTTGCAGCTTTTGCAGAAGACAGTAAGGCCTTATTGCTTATTGAGACCTAAAGTTAAAGATGGTCCTCTCAGTTACAAATTCCAGCAGGAAGAGTGCATCGAGAGAGCAAGAAGAGCATTAACACACACACACACAAACGCACGCATGCATGCGAGCACACACAAGCACACACACACACACACACACACACACACACACACACTCACACAGAGAACTTGTGACCTACCCTGACCTGTATAATGACAGAGCTGTGAGAGAAGCACTCTGAGAGGATTTGCTCAGTAACAGACGTCTTTATCTCCTTCATCTCCCCTCACACACGCAGACGCACAATCACACATACACACACACACACGCACACACACACAGGAAAGGATATAAATGGACAGAGACATACACACACACACACACACACACACACAGAGCAAACTGTCTAAGCAAAC
>JAODUK010003546.1:0-11374 GCA_027564635.1 Typhlichthys eigenmanni
GAAGACTCCGCCCACAACCCAAGGATTAGCTATGATGTCATAAGGAGGCCACAATGCCACGCCCCCAACCACATTCTCAGTGCATAAAAGGGGCAAACCTACAGAACAAAGAACAATACTGCAGAGAAGAATTAGTGAAGAGGAATCAGAACATTGAATATTATAGCATTTTTAAAGAAAATGGAGAATTATGAGAAGCTTTGTTTTCTTGGTCATGGCACTGACATGGTTGTGTCACCAAATGCCGTGAAGTGAGAACACACAAAATTGTGGCCATTAAGAAACATTTAAACAAAGGCAAAAGGCAGTTAAAATAGCAGTTAAGAGGGAATATGCCCTCTTGCGCTAAAGTCTGTCACGACAATATAGTGAATCTGTCCGTAGTAGTTGTCCCCTGGTCATTCCTCAGTCATCTCCTGAGGTGCTTGTTTGAAAGAAGGTAAGATAATCTTTTAAATGTAAAGCAAATAGGCTACCATTCTTATTGACAAAATGTGTCCTACCTGTAGTATTATTATTATTAGTAGTAGTACTAATTGTAGTAGTAGTAGTATTGTTAGTAGTAGTAATAGTAGTATTAATAAAAGTTGTAGTATTTTTTAGTAGTAGTAGTAGTAGTAATAATAATTTAAAATAAAATTCTGATGAAAAAAAAAAAACGTATATTCAGAAAGCGGTAGGTAAGTAGGTTCTTAACTTCGCTTTACAACACAAAACAAAAAGAATAGTAATAGCACTATTTTGTAGTAGTATTTAGTAGCACACAAACAATATGAAATAGGCCAATGCGTAAACATTACTAATGCGACCGGGCCAATGTCAATAAGATGGGAAGACCCAAGTCAATTCATTAGTGGTCAGTTATGGTATAAGTTCCTGCGTCAGGTGTCCAATAAAGGAACAGAACCTTGTGTACAGCAGACAGGTGAGGGGAAGACCGTCGAGGCTGTCAGGCGAGTAGATCGGCATTCGGGGCTGCCAGGCGAGGAGGAGAAGCAGGCAGGACTGCTGGGTAAGCTATACATGCATTCGTAACAGGAATAACAAACTGGCAATTGGTTCCAGGGCAGAAAGCTTCTTAAACCTCCGCCAAGGAAGCGGAGGTGAGGTACTGCACATGAGGTGCATTAAGTCGCCGAGGACGTGGCAGCGGCGCTGTCCGGTGCTGAACCAGCGGCCTGGTGTTGTCCAGTGCTGGATCGGCCACGGATAGTGACAGTTGACCTTCACCCTCCACCTCATAAGAGGGGTTCTCTAGGAGGATGTTGACCTGATTTATTTAGACGTCTTTCTAGGCCTACAGATTCGCATTATGGACTGAGCACCCCTAAAGGTCTGATCCTATAATCGCCCCTGAAAGCATCTCTAGTCATATATACGCATCACTCACACACACACACACACACACACACACACACACACACACACACACACAGGCGCAAATGGGTGGAAAACAATTACACCAGAATGCAGGAAATTAAGTGTTTAACCCTAAAAATGTCCCCCATATATAGGCCGCCTCTCTTTTAATTTTTCGGCTGCCGATGACTGGAATAATAAATAAAAAAAACCTTGAAATTAGAAACACTAATTTCTCTGTGCTTTTAAGAAACGCTTGTCCGAACTATTGACATTCAAACTGCATCACTGCAGTACAGGTTAAATGTTCATAATATATAAAACCTTCCTACGCAGCAGTTCCATAATAATAATAATAAACTATACTTGTATAGCACCTTGTACAAAATACATAAATGCAAAGTAAAAATAAGATAATTCTCTGGAGACAGATTTCCTTGATAATTTTAGGCTCAGATTTGTCAACAAAAGTAAAGGGAAAATGAAAATGAATACAATTAATAATTATTTCAAACGCTTCCTCACTGTCCCCTGCTGAATTATTGTCATAACCTCTTATTTGGGCGTATGTATCAAGGGAACAGCCTCAACTGTGTATAGCACTCGTAGTCTCTCAGATACCTAAACATCCGCCACACCACACTGTTTTGTATTTAAAATCCCAACTCTTTATGAAAGGAGCTTGTCACTATATAAAACTTACCCTGCATGATTTCCCCTGCATGGAAAAACAAGCAGCTGTTTCTGGGGAAAACAAGCAGTTTTAAGGTTCTCTTGCTGGTATTTACATTCATTTTGCCAGCTACAGTGATTGTTCTTACTTTGGTAGCGTATTTTAAAAAGATACCCTATATTGTTAGCTTTTAAATTAAATAGCCTACATTATAACTTCTACCTTGTAATAGGCTTTTAAATTATTAGAATTAAAATAAAAAAGATAATAACTCTGCATTAATAAGTAGCCTAACTAATAACAAATAATAGCCTAGGCTAATAAATGGTAAAGAGACTGCATTTATATGCAGTACATTTACCCTAACCACCGGGTTATGGGGTTGGGCATCTTGTTCAAGGATGCTTACAGGTAGGCCAACAGGGTTTGAACCCATGACTTTCTGGCTAGGAGCCCAACACCCAAACTACACCATCCTGCAACAAAAAAAGAGGTTCCACAAAGGTTGTTGTTTTGTTTGTATCATCTATTCTTTGTGAAAAAATGTAGGCTTAGAGAAAATCAATCTTCATCAAGCAACTGCAGGGCCCAGTTTCCTGATGCAGGAGGTAACTTTTAGTTAGGAACTTTTAGTGTGATTTAGGAGTACTCTTAACGGTAAGATAAAATGCTTTGTGAATATGGTACTCTAGCAGTTTACAGGTCATTTAAATATGTAAAATTAGTAGGCTATGATTACTGCTTAAAATAAATGTTACTAAGCTCATACTGTAATAAATTAGCCTATAGGGCCTTGCCTATAAATCTCAGTCAGTAAATAGCTCAACGGCACTGAAGTGAAGGCCACAAAAAACATTCATCCATTTTTAAGGGATGCATTTGTATTTTTTAAACATGTAACCCTTGTACCACATTGAGATTAATAATTCAATTTTTAAAAGGTTAGACAAACATAAAATCACAACAAAAACAAATTTAAACTGTTATTATCCTGATTACTTTACAATATAGATTACATTGAAAACATTTAGCAACACATCTTAGTATTTGTCATAGAGTTGATAAAAAAAATGTTTAAACTAATATCAGTGGGACTGTCATAGATTGGATTTTGAACTAACTCTCTAATTAATTTAGAGTGACAGGAACATTTAATTTTAAAATTATATATTTAATTAAACATATATAAAATGTACAAAAAATTAAATGATTGGAGCTGACTTCACATGATTCACCGTACAGTACTGCCTACCTGTTATAGACTATCACTGTCATAGCCCACACCCAATAGTCTGTAAAGCAGAGCGCTGAGCGAGTGGAGGGAGACCTACCATATTTAATTCATATGTAGCCTACCAGAGGAAAACTGCAGAAGATTACAATATGTGATAAAATATGTCATAGCTTCAAAATGTGTAGGCTTGTTGTGGTGTAAGCTGTTTAGATTTGTTTGCATTCCAACGACAGCTGTAGAAAAGATAAGGAGGTGTACGTTCAGGAAGTTGCCAGTCAGACACATCAGAAATATGTCTTTGCCGAGCCTTGTAAGGTTTCATGTCTGCCATTTCTCATTTAACTCGTAGCCTACATTCACTAGTCTAGGCTATTGATTAAAAGTCTTTTTCCAAATTGGACCAGTGTTACCCATTTTAACATTATGGAATATGGAGCAGTACAGTTGTTTCCTTTAACAGGGGACAGGATGGTCTAGTGGTCTGGGTGTTGGGCTTCCAGCTGCAAGTTTGTGGGTTCAAACCCCAGTGTTGACCTACCTGTAAGCATCCTTGAGCAAGATGCCTAACCGCTAACTGTTCCCGGTGGTTGGTCGCACCTTGCAAGGCAGCAATCACCATTGGTGTATGAATGTGTGTGTGACTGGATGAATGTCAGGCAAAATACTGTAAAGTGCTTTGGATGAAAGCACTATATAAATGCACCCATTTACAATTTACACATATGAATGCATTTGTTAAGGCTATGTGTTGGGGTTCATAATTATTTTTTTGGAATAGTTTATTAAACATGTTTTCTCTTAACTAAGACTCGATATGAGACACATGAAAGATAATTTTGAGAAATTACACTAGTGTGAGACAGAACCTGTATGTCTTAGGGGGCAGATGAGAGACTTATCTTAGAATATAGAAACGAGAAGTGCAAGATCATTTAGAGAACTCACATGGTGCTGATAGTGACAGAACCATTTATATCTCAAGAGAACAACCTTTTTCTTTTCTCAAAATTCTTCTAATTCTGACACTGTTTTTGAAAAACAGTGTCACTTCCTCTTCCTCATATCCTGGCCAAGACAGCCTTGTGCCATAGGCTTTATGAGATACACTAGCCTTCTTGTCTATGCCTATTAGCCTACGTGGCTGTATAGGCATAAGTAAGCTTGCCAATAAAATAAAATATTGTTCACAAACATTAA
The DNA here is from genome assembly GCA_027564635.1 of Typhlichthys eigenmanni. NCBI lineage: Eukaryota > Metazoa > Chordata > Actinopteri > Percopsiformes > Amblyopsidae > Typhlichthys > Typhlichthys eigenmanni. The sequence goes on from JAODUK010003546.1 coordinate 4,464, forward strand.
TGCCGTCTTGTGCCAGATTCCTCTTGTGAGGATCTCTTCTCGACTGGTCGCTGAGAGAGTGAGTGAGGGAAGCCGTGTGACTGTACTGCTGTATGCTTAGTCGGAGCGCCTCCTCCTGTTTCTTCCGTGCATCACGAAGCTGAATCCTCTCAAGAGCCGGACCGAACAACCCATTCGGTTCGATGGGCTGATGCAGAAACTCTGTGCTTAGAGCAGCTCAGTGAGTAAGCTTGGCGTTGTGCGCCACCTATGGCGCGGAAACAGTGGTCGCACAACGCCACCTGTTGTGCGACCACTGTTTCCGCCATCCTTTTTCCCAAGGCTAGGGCTGCTGATGCGGAAAGACAAAGGATAATGTCTGCTATTCTGCAGACTTCATCCAACAGCTCTGAATGCGGCGCCTTCTTAATCAAGGCCTCATGAAGGTCATTGAGTTTTTCTGCTTGATAAGCTTGCAACATTGCGGCAGTATTGTGCACACGGGCGGAAAGCCCCTGGATGCATACACCTTTTTGAGTTAGGAAGCAGAGTAGCGGCACTGCATACTCGGATCGGCTTGGCCGTGCTGAAGTTAGCACTTGAGGCCAAATGGCTAACAAGCGCCTTGTCCATCGGTGGATTATTGGAAAGCTCTGCGGCGTCGATTCATTCCAAGTCCAGAAACTGCAACAGTGGCAGCGAGAATGAAGTCTTGGGAGCTGGCCACGAGCGAGTCAGCTCTGTAAGGAAGTCGGGGAACACCTGCAAATGTTGCCGCACCGCAGCATGTTACTGGGGCAGGAAATAAATGAACTGAGCCTGGGTGGTACCGTCTGGTTCCCTCATCTTCTTCTGGCCCTCTTCTCCTGAAAAGCTACCTGACAGTGCATGGATCGACACCTCATCCTCTGATGGTGATCGACCATGATTGTGGTTGGCTGCCAAATCAAACCGCTCACCTTCCAGTTTGCAGAGCTGCAAGGGAGGGCTAAGTCCGTCCACGTGCTCGCCCCAGGACACGATGTGTCCCTCATCCATGATTCCGAATTTGGAGCCGAACATATTTACATGGTATGTTTTCTAGTACTGTAGCCTATTTGTTGCCGTGTTATGAACCTGTACTGCACAAACATGTACAAACAGACATTCACTGCACACAGGCACACACAAAATAATTATTGTCATTATTATTTTTATAATGTTATTATTGTTATTATACTTATTTCTAGCAGTTCTATTATCAAGTTTTCTCAAAATGAGGGAGATTATCTACAACCCTAGCTGTCCATCAGAAAAATCACACCAACACCTTCCTATATGCACACCATTACAGCAGGTACCATAGCACTGTGATTATATCAGACCATCATGCATTGGCCAAACATCCTGAAGTTATGATCAATGCTATGAAATAGTGAAGAAAGAAGCTGTATTTGCAATTGCTGCATTATTAAAGAAGATTTTATTTGAATGTTGATAAATTATGTTTTTTTTGCAGAGATAGTTTATCTTTGCCTTGGGCCCCCAGACGCCCTTGCATCACCCCTGCTGCTGGTTTGTCTCACACAGTCTACTGTATATGTTCCCTACTAGGCACAAGGCTCTCTTGGCCAGGCTATGAGGAAGAGGAAGTGACATTGCCTGTTGCCAAAAAAAAAAAAAAAAGTAGGAAATATGAGAAAAAAATGTGGAATTCTAAGAAATGAAGTGAAGAAATAATTGTATGTGGCGGAAACAGGCGTTCTTAGCATTTCACTTTTGAATGTAGTCAACTCACTAACATCCAAACAAAATCATAACACGTAGGCTTTGCTATCTAGCCATATTCACCCAGGCTCCCTGCCATTCAAGACATATTCGGCCAGTGGTTCTTGAGGAATGCACATACTGTATATACCCAAATGCCACAGACATTCACAACACAAACTTCTCCTCATTGCATATCTGCTCACAAAAATATTGCAATATTCCACACATCACTTCTATTCAAAACTGATATATCTGAACAATATAACCTACATGTCACTTTTATTTACATAATATATATATATATATATATATATATATATACAGCGCCGCCTAGTGCAAATAATTGCAAAGGCTTTCGACACAAGTGCACAACTATAAATGCTGAGAATCTTCAGCTCATACCCACACATGACAACAGACTCACTGAAGCACCAGTCTTACAACAGCAAGCAGAAACAACAAGGAACAGTAAGTCCATGCAGCAATTGCCTTCTTAATAATTATGTTGTGGTATTTCACATCTTCATTTGGTCTGTATAAATGTAGCTCTTTCTTTGTTGACATACTCTTAAAAACACTTCATGTTGAGGCAAGTGTATAGGCTATAGCTCCTACATTGTCAGCTATTACAATGAAAAAACGTTTTTTGTTGACAAAATAAGTCCTAATAGGCTATGTTGAGAATAAAGTCATAACCTTACGAGAATGTAGTAAGTCAGTCAGAACTGTACGAGAGTAAAGTCGTAAAATTATGAGAATAAAGTGGCAGGCCTAGAAGATATATTAAGAATATTCAGATTCACTTTATTGTCATATGCTTCAGACAGTTGGGTACAATTGAACGCAATGACATTTGTTTTGCCATGGCTCTCTCCACCCTTACAGTTCAACAACAGTGTAAATTATAAAGATACAATACATACCCATAAATATACAAGCACATACCCACATACATATACACTAATGAACATAAGTACATGACATGAAGTACCCATATACACATTTAATAATCCATTTCTATACTTCTATATAACATACATTCCGATGTTATACATAGTACCCACATATGAACATACACCTAGGCATACTTTCCCACTCATCTACTCATTCGAACATCCCCAATTCACCCATTATAAGACCAGTTTAGCCTATTAAAGAAGAAAAATAAACAATGAGGACACTATAACAAAACTATAAATTAAAAACAAGGCAACCCTACCAACCACTATCTCTTAGGTGGGACGTCCTCGCACAGATGCTTCGTAAGCGCATGTAGAATGTAGAATGTAGAAGAGGAGTATCCTCTAGCCCACATTCAACATCTGTCAACACAGAAACACATTTAAATGTAATTAGTATTGGTAGGCCTATTTCGGACACAAAAGAAACTGAAATAATTTAGAAGGTATTAAGAACCAGGCAGACTTGCAAGAAATTGCATCCTTTAGTTTGTTCAATTAGATTTCCTTTTCAAAAGGGTACATCATTCTGCAACTTTGCTCAGGACAGCTTCCAATGCTATTTGGTTACTGTGGATATATAGCCTGCTCTACACCATGTCTGCAATATATGTAGCATCCTGCCCTGCCTCGATCCACACACCTAAAGATAAGCAAGCAATAATTGCAATGCCATCATGGCTCATTGTTAGTTGAGTCTAGCCTGTCAGTGTGTAGTGACGTCATGTGTGGCGAAATTAGCATACTCGATCGTGATCAATTCAATTATTAATGCATCCTCACCAGCATGGCTAATGTAGCCCACTAATAGCCAGTATGATCTGATTGAACATGGATGCAATTTGAGTCTACTGTGCAATTTGAATTCTCTCTCATAGCCTACTCCTTCTATTCAGTTTCAGTTAGTGTCCTATGGGATGCGCTAACAATTTAATTGGTAGTAAACACTTTGTGATTTCACCATAATCTCTACACAAAAATATATTGTTGGCACTATATCATATATTACTATGATACAATGGCAATTATTTATTTATATTTTTATAGTAGCCTACAATTGTATTCGAATTACGCCTACTTTTTTGAGTTATAACATAATTCCGGTACAGTTATGACTTTAGGCTATTCTCGTAGACTAGCCTTATCTCGAAATTGGCTATATGTATTACATATGTATTTATTGTGGCCATTAAACACTGTCATAGTTGTTGACATAATAATAAATTAGTGAGAAACTAACTACCCTCTATACTGCCACTGTAGTTTTTAAAGTAGGAACAGTTTTCAATTTGTATTGTTTTTATCTTTTTATAGGTTCACCATGTTGGACAAATTCCTGAAACACATTATCGTTTTGATAATATTCCTGAAGTCTGTGATTTCTGTGCAAGAGCTCAATTCTATTGACGATCTCAAAAATACAGACTTTGGCCAGACATATCCTCGTCATGGCCTGTTTCTGTTGCATTGGTTTGCCAACAACATCAGCATCGACAACAACAATGTCATAACTCTGCAACGCTGTAACCCATATAGAGGGGATTATGGATTTCACCATTATAGAAACGTTGAACTATTACTGAACCCACTTCCTCAGAATTCTAATTACAGCTATTACATTCTAGGGAATCTCAATACAACTAAATACCCCAATGCTAGAGCTCTCCCTACATATGTCACTTCAACATATCAGAATGCAGCCCAAGACAGGAATAGGAATATAGATAGAATGATTGTTAGAATTCGTCAAGAAGGAAACACTCAAATAGTAGACCAGGTATACATCACTCAACATTATGAATACCCAAGCACATACTCAGCCTATGATCCAGCCAACACCTATTCAGTCACACCCAACCTGTTAAGGGAGATCCGGAACCTTCCACAGCAAAATATCCAGGAATTAGAACAACGATATGGATACATTAATCAGAATACATTAAACAATAATGAAGTAAATCTTGAATATAATATAAAGCTACTGTTGCTGATCATCACAGCAGGCCACTGGATAATAACTACGCCACATAATCGCTACCCTCGGCAGGTATTGATTTCAAGTGATGCTTTGCAGATGCAACTTGAGGTAGAAACCCTTGCTCAAGGGAAGGCCAAACTCTCCTGGAGTGACATTCCAAGTAGATTTTTAAAAGACAATGTGATGGTAGTTCTTTATAAAGACGACTATGCAAATTCTTATGAGACCTACAAATCCATTGAAAACAACCCCTCTGGGAGTTATGAGTCCTCAAGTTATCTGGACCCTGGTTTTCAGGTAAGACTCCATATGCCTAAAAAAGGATGGATCTATACCTATCCTGGAACGGAGCTCTGGAGGGGGCCAGAGTTACATGATGCCAACAGAGTGCTGCCTACCTACATTAAAGGCTATAGAGCGAGTTTGCAAATGTTTGTACGTGACGGTAAGGCTTGTGTTCGTTTATATTTGAAGAAGTCTTTTACTGACTGGGAGACAGCATTTTATTATTCCTGGGTTGGGATCTATTCCTCTGACCAGAGCTTTTTGTATAACTATGAATCCTATGAGTGGGTGACCAGGTTCAACAAGGAGTCACGTACTGATTTGGAGAACATACCAGATTATAATATGTATTTTATTTGCTCTGGTGAATACATTGCTCCAGGAATACATGCTTGTTTCATGCTTACGAAAGAATATCTTAATTTAGTGTGTACACCACAATGGAAGGGGGTATTTTCTGCTGAAGACCTAATTCATGATGAGCTGAAATAGGAGATTTCATTGTAAATTCATAAACAAATTGGACCAAATTGGACCAAATTGCTTTACTTTTATGATTTTGCAAGACATAATTATTTGCATAGTAGAATAAGTATTTGCTTGATTTAATTATTAGATTAGGCCTATTTTGTTTTTACAGCTCTTTTAAAGCAATCCATATTATATTTGTCTCAGAATTTTCACATTGTTGATTCTCATTCTAAGTGTTGCATTAAACAATTAAATACATTGATTTTATTTCTTCATATCACAATTATTGTATTTTAAATTCATCAGAAACTACATTTCTGATTGACCTATTGTGTTGTTTGTTCATATTCTAGTAATTTCTATAACATCTACCAATTGAATTGAAGTCTAGACAAATCAGATTATGAAGGCAATAAGACAACTATTATAATAGTAGTTGGTGTTGAAGGGATTCTGCCAGCTAAACAAATATGCAATCGGCTTTGTTAGTGCCATGCACTTTAAATATGTATTATGTATGTACAGTATGCACCATTAGGCATGAATAATGCATAATAAATTGTTATCAATATGCTAGCTTCATTTTGCAGTGGTAAAAACCTGTGCCAGTCTTTTAACACATTTTAGTTTTTTATATTATACTAAAATGTTGTTTAGGCCTACTTTTTATATCAGGGTAGCCTAAACTATCATTCCTGATCAAAGCCAACCTGAAACCCTACTGCATATGATATATAATCTGCTATAAATCAGGGCATGTTTGACCTTTAGGTAATCTCTCTCTCTCCATAGACACAGTCTAAGTAGCTGTTTGGAAGATGCCAGGGCACCAGATAGATAAAAACTCTGCATGCGTCTACTGTACACACACACACACACACACACACACACACACACACACACACACACAGGAGGGACCTTCACCCTCCCCCTAATGAGAGGGGTTCTCCAGGAAGGTTTTGACCTTCACCCTCCCCCTAATGAGAGGGGTTCTCCAGGAGGGTGTTGACCTTCACCCTCCCCCTAATGAGAGGGGTTCTCCAGGAGGGTATTGACCTTCACCCTCCTGCTATTGAGAGCGGTTATCCAGGAGTATGTTGACCTTCACCCTCCCCCTAATGAGAGGGGAAGGTTTTGACCTTCACCCTCCCCCTAATGAGAGGGGTTCTCCAGGAGGGTATTGACCTTCACCCTCCCCCTAATGAGAGGGGTTCTTTAAGAGGGTGTTGACCTGCAGCAGCACGCTGCACATGCTGAAGGACATTAGGCTCCTCAGTCAAGTCAATTCAAGTCAATTTTATTTATATAGCCCTTAATCACATTGCAGTCTCAAAGGGCTTTACAACCTAAATTTCACATGGAAACAAACAACACCCCCTTAACCTGCTCCTCCCCCCGGGCAAGGAAAAACTTCCAAAAAACACGTGTGAAAAAAGGGAAGAAACCTTGGGAGGGGACCACAGAGGGAGGAATCCACCCCTCCAGGACGG
>JAODUK010003548.1:0-34107 GCA_027564635.1 Typhlichthys eigenmanni
ATATATAGAGTGTGTGAGATATGATATATAGAGAGAGAGAGAGAGAGAGAGAGAGAGAGAGAGAGAGAGAGAGAGAGAGAGAGAGAGAGAGTGGAAAACAAATGAAGAAATTAAAAGAATCTTCACAAGCAGCCGTGGCACTATTAACACTAACACTCTATCAAGGTGGTACTGTAAATGCACTGTCCTATACAATACATGCTGTCATCTCTAGCATACATTTATACATTTTCAAAACACAACAATCTATAAATTAAATCCACCTACATTGTACCTGTCACATAATTATGGTTATAACATTGTGGACTGCGGTTATCATAAAAAAGAATTTGATGTTCCGTATCCCATTCCAAATAGTGTATGGTCTCATTATAGTGAACGTATTTCAAGAGTGAATAGCAATCAGGTTCACTTCAAAGATGTCAGAGTCAAGCTGTGCCCTCCAGATGTTCGAAAACACAGTCAGTACTAATACACTGTATTACATATTCACACCAACTAGCAAATACAAATACAATATTCAGACTTTCCTTTTAATAAAACACCCAGAATAGCACATCTATACTGTTTTGACTACATGTACCATAGTGTTACCAGCGAGTTATAAATAGCTGGCTATTTATGTTTTCACAACCAGTGTATATTTGGCAGCTTTTGTGATAGAGAGGCGAGCTGAAGAAACAGCACAGAAAGAGCTGGGCGTCTATTAAAAGCACGGGCTCTGCACCCACTCCTCTGCACAGCAACACACTGACAGGTATCACATGCAATTCACAGTCCAAACCAGTGGTTCTTAGATAAGATACTTGAGTGACCTCCGGATTCTTTGGAGGGACACAATATTGAATAATAATACTGAATTAGCTTATACTATTATTACTTTTTGTAATTCTTCTTTAGAGTTTGTTATCTAGGGGTATTCCAAACTAAATATAACTGCATTGTTCCTATTTGCGTATCTGTAACCTCTATCCTATATTGCTCAGGGTCTGACTGTGGGTACAAACATTTCCCAAAGAAACATGAGATGTGAGGGTCTGACTAAACTCAGAATAGATTCAGCTTTTAGATGTCTCCTTTGTAATGCAGAATGGAAAATGTACTATAGAAGTCATTAGTCCTTTGATTTAAAAGGCTTTTTGGAAAATGGACTGTACATTTGCACTGACTTAAAACTGATCACCCCCCCCCCCCCCGTATACACTTCTGTGGTTGCAGAGGGAATATTGCGTGGTGATGTCTGTTTCCGCTACTCTATTTATTAACAGCTACATACTGTGTAGCTCCTTGTGTGCATGTTTGAGAACTTCCTGGTCTAAAAAAAATTATTATCAAAAGCACATCCAGAACAACCATCTTTGAGATTCAAACGGTTTGAGGAGCATTTTACACTATGTAGCCTAGCTACTCTAGTATGCTGGCCTATGAGGAGCATTTTACACTATGTAGCCTAGCTACTGTAGTATGCAGGCCTATCTACTGTACTGCTGGTCTAAACTCACGCACTGTGTCCACAAGCATTATATCAAAATAGTGGCATTGACACTCAGCTGCATGTGATCCACCAGCCAACCATTCACTAATATCATCAGATGTGAAATGTGACTGATCTAATCATGTGCTCTGGGAGTTCAATTCATGAGTGGACTGCTCCCTAACACAGAGGGGCTGTGGCCCAGGCAGAAGCAAAACGCTATCCGTCTCTGAACGTCAGCAGGTGTTGATCATGTGACTGACGACAAACCCAGAGATATAGCCAAGCTATGAGAATGTTCGCTGGTTCAAGCTAGCTGTAGCGGCAGATGCTCCTCAGGCTTTAAGCCATAGCATCAATGACACATGCTCACAGGGCCTGTACATTGACATGCTATATAATTTAATCAACAACAAGATATGAGGTTTGGCTTGGTCAATGCTAAACACTGGCTTGTATGATCTCTGACCCCTCTATCCTGTGTGTCAATTGTAATTGAATATAAATGTAGGAACATATTGTAAAGTATAGATAAAATAAATAGCTTCCTCTGGCATTTCTGCAGATAGCGTAGCGTGAAAGACAAGGATTCTCCATATGTGCCTTTTCCACAGTGACTCACAAGTACAACCGAAGACAGAAGTTTTTCTAGCTGTAAACAACTGCACGTGACTTTCTGTAAACAACAGTGAAAGACACTGTTTACACTGGTGTTTAGTTACAGATGTCCTAGGCAATATTTTAGAGGCTATTTTGTAGGCTACATATAAATGGATAAAGATGGAAACTGTTTCATACAGTAGGAGTTCATTTTAGCTACAGTGTAAACATAGCAACCTGTGGAGGTTGCTATGTTTACCAGTTGTGTCTGCAGCTATCTCATATGTGGCAGTATCGCTGTTTTTAGGCATATATGTTTATAGCATCATTAATTGATGATTCCCCCTAATTATAAAATATATTTCCCTGTGTATAAAACAAGCGTGACCCTCCGGTGCTGAGAAATCAATACATTGTGGAAATATACCAACACCTGTTTCAGTTAATTGAATGGTCACTTGAGGCTGACTGCAAAGGAGAGTCAATTCCTATACTCCAATGTCAGTATTTGCAGCAACATTTTTTTATTAATTAATTTATAACTTAGTTAAAAATATATTAACCATACATTTATTCCATTATAATGGATAGGGGGCGTTATTGGTGGAGTGAGGTACTGCAAAGATAGCGACGGCCAGAGCTAGCACAGGGATTTTGGGGTTCAAATCCTTTCTAGAAAAAAGCTTTGGGTGACTAGTCTCGCGAGACCATCCTGATCTCTCTGGTTTAATTTCGCTGTGAGAATCAGTCTGGAAAGCCTTGGAATCATTTTGAATGTGTCCGAGTAGCAACTGAACTTTCCAATCAGTGTCGTGTTTATAGCTACACGGGCGTGGTTTTCCAATCAGCGTCGTGTTTATAGCTACACGGGCGTGGTTTTCCAATCAGCTTCGTGTTTATAGCTACACATCGTGGTTTTCCAATCAGCGTCGTGTTTATAGCTATACGGGCGTGGTTTAGGTGTGCCGACCATCGTGTCAACAGCAAAAACGACCAGGTTCATCCAATCAACTGCCAAATATTTCTTTGAAAGTACAGCCATTCACAAACAGTTTCAATGTACGGCTTCCCAGATGGACTTGTGATAACAATTCCTCTGGCATGTCGTGTTAATAAGTGACATCACGGAGGGTTTGTCCATTTATATATGGTATAAAAATTAATTCTTCAGCATTTCCTGGTCACTGTGAAATAGATCTTTTGGAATAGTCTAGGTGTCTTCCTAGCGCCTGTTGACTAGAGCTCATTCTCGGTGTTACCAAATGGCCTAACAACAAATAACGTAGACTTCAAGAATGATGGGTACACAAGTACATAGTTAGTGAGACATGTTCCACAAAGAGCATATAACAACATTGAAACTATAGAACAACACAGCCATGAAGCTCGTTCCCTGTGGGCTGGATAATGCAACGACGGCCTTTGATTTAGAGATTTTGAAGAAGAGGAGAGCAGAGAGGTCGTGTTCCAGCCATGGGGTCGCTCTACATTCAAAGTGACAAAGGGCCGGGGTTATTGTATGGACCTATCACAGACCTGTTGCCACAGTGTAGTGGCACACATTTGTCTCCAGCAGTTATACAGAACCCTGCTCCCTTTTAGTCCACTATTAGTCTCCTGCAGAACACCCACTCCATGCATACATAATAATATGGGAGGTTTTTATGCTTTTTGGTCACGACAACATCAAATTAGCGATACCGCTGTCACAAACGTAAACATGGTGCGCCTGGCGCCACGGCAACGCCCCTCTGATTTAGAAATATGGTCAAGCACTGAATGCGGATGCTGATGCCTCTATCTTTCTGTACTCTGTAGACCTTTCTGATATGCATTATTATTATTATTATTATTATTATTATTATTATTATTATTTGATATCCATATCTTTGAACATTGTGTGCTCACTTTGGGGAAACATTCTGCTACATGTAAAATATCTTTGGAAATTGTAATTTGTTTATTGGTTTGTCTGTTTTTTTCTGTTATCACATATCGCAGTTTAATTTGTTGCATTTTGTGTCGACTCAAGAAAAAGTAGCTCTTTAAACACAACTGCAAACGTAACAATGCTAATTCCTGTATGTAAAACATTGGACAGTGTAATTCCTTTTGGATTTGGTGACGTTGCAAAAGTTGAGAGTGTTGTTTACAGTAAAACCCAGATACACTGCAAGTCTCACTGTTATGGCCTCTACAGACACCTCCCCCCCAACACCACCATCACAATACATCAGCAATATGCAATACACACGCACTTTCACACATGGACATTTTTCAAACAGCCTCATTAAACACATCAAACAGCACTTACCTTTAACCCATTAAGCCATATTATATTTCAGTTTTCTTCAATTAATCCTGTGTGCGTACGTGCGTGTGTGCGTGCGCGTGTGTGTGTGCACGTGCGTGTGTTTGCATGAGCGTGCGTGTGTGTGTGTGCCTGTGTGCGTGCGAGAGAGACACAGGGATAGAAGTATGTGTGTTGTGGTACTGCATATACCCAATAGGGGTGCTTCATTGCTTGGTACGCTCCTCATGCACAATCTAAAATACCAACACTGTGTCATAACGTGATTTTAAGACATACTAAAAACTGCCATTTGCACACTTCTAGTCAAGTTGGGTGACAATGTTTGCGTACAAAGCATTCTGAGCATTCAGTGAAGTGTTATTTAAATACAATACATCATTATTCCAATGACAAAGAGGCTCAATGGGGGCTTCTGTCAATGCTTGTGGAAAATGACACTTGAGAATATGTGAGCGCTAGAGCCGCATGCGCTCCTATCACGACTCACATTAACATTCATAGATCTGTGCGGAAAACAGCCACTTTCCCTCGCAGCTCACCGCTATGTCTTGTTCTCCCTGTGCCCATTAACAGTGCTGTGGTTTGCCTCCTCCAGTAATACTGCCAAAGCAAAATGTCTCATCCATCTATATATCCATCATGTCACGCTTTATGTTACTGCTTGTAGCTCTCGCCTAACAAATCAATGATCTCTCTCTCTCTCTCTCTCTCTCTCTCTCTCTCGTTGCATTTTCTGGGATGTTCTGCTTTAACAGTACTGACACAGTAGCACTGTTATCTGTAGTCTTTCTGAAGGAGCCAGGGAAAAAAGTGACATAAAGCCTTCCCTCACTTCTCCACTACCCTTTGCGAGACCGACTGTTTCCATAGCGATACTTTCCTCCAACCACATTCCTGATCCATTTGGACTGCTTATTTTTCCCACTGACTATTTCTTTGCAGTGACTCCGTTGTGTCTTTGCACTGACGCTCAACTCACATCGAGACACATTCATCAGACAGCATCTTAGCCACTGTGACACCTTGCCCATGTCAAGCAGAGAGGGCGTGGATTGGAATGTTAAAGCAGCCACAAAATCACCCCGCAACTTCCAAGACCTGTGCCTATAGAGCACAATGCAAAAGGAGGATGATGCCTTGATTAGAACAGCACATGCACACACACATACGGATAAGTTACAAGCCAATAAAGCGTAAGCCGCCGTAAGCACAGCAACAGCTCAAACGCTGACAGATGATTTCAGAGTCGTGACTGAGACTAACTCTCCCTTTCCCTCCAATCTGGAAGCCTGTCCATCCCCCACAGTGTTAATCAAGCACTCAAAAAAAAAATCTATGTTATGTGCTGAGATGCAGGAAACAAAAGCAAAACACTGGAGTTCTTCCAAGCCGTAATAACAACCATGCCGTTCCCATAGTCTCCCTGTCACAGACACCCAAATCCTTCCATGGTATCGCTGTCACATACGCCGTTTTACGTACAACAGTGTGATACTCACTGAGGGGTGACTGAGGGTTTTGACAGTGCCTCTGGAGCTCCTTAGAAGGGGCTCCTCCTTGTCCTGTAAGCCCGATCATGTGGGGTCTCCTCCGGAAGACACCAGCCGGTGCGAGAGCTTTGCTGGTTCATCAAATTCGGGGATGTCATCCTCATGGGGAAGACTGCACAGCCAACGGAATGGAGAGAGAGGGAGACAGAGAGAGAGAGAGAGGGGTGCGTGGTGGCTGGGGTGAGAGCTCAGTGTATACAGGGGGACATAGAGGAGGAGAGAGAGGGAGGGAGGGAGCACAGGAGCAGAGGGAAACTGCATTGTAGAGTAATGCAGCAGTGTGCCTAGCTCTCCCTCTCTCTCTCTCTCCCTCGCTCTCTCGCTCTCTCCCTCTCTCTCCCTCTCTCTCCTTCTCTCTCCTTCTCTCTCTCTCTCTCTCTCTCTCTCTCTCTCTCTCTCTCTCTCACTCCCTCCCCTTAACTCTCTTCCTCTCTCCTCTGTCTCACCTACCTCTCCATGTACTGCAGTAGCAGCCCACTAATCACAGTAATATAGGCAGCTGGACTCACCGCCCAACTGTCTAAACAGGCAACTTTCAGCTCAGCAACGGCAATCAATGTTCATTTTAGCAGGATCAAAATATCCATTTATTTACTGTTGGCGTAATCACAACAGTCCAGATGATTATTACTTGCACAGTAAATTATTCAGAGGTAATATCCATATTGACCTGAACCCTAAGAAAGCAAATACAGTGTTTATTATTTTCTAAATCTCTGCCAATTAAACAAAGGACACTGCATGCATTCAGCACTGTGATTCATTCATGATGAACGGCATTCTTATGTAAATATCACAACATGCCAGCAACACATACTGTAGGTACAGATGTAAATGCACGTTGCTTTACAGAGAGTTCACTGTGTCAGCAGCACTAACTAACAAGGTGGCCACACTCGCGCTACCTAGCTGGCCTCTGTTGTCGTGCCAAGTGACACCTAATCTTGTCACCCAAAACACACATGAGAACACACACACACACACACACACACACACACACACACACACGCATACAGAACCTGTCCTGGCAAGCCCCTTCCATCACAGCAGCAGAAAGTGCTATAACAGGTGCAGGAACAAGCACAGCACTGACATCCAGCCTGTGACAGAAATGCAGACAGACACATTGTAAATGGCCACCACTTCATTTGAGAAGAGATACAGTGTATTATTTTCAAATAGAGCTCAACCACAATGAAAGTCCACAGAAACAGAGTTATTATCACCTACAGAAATCACACACACACACACAGACACAGACACACAGACACAGACAGACACACAGACACAGACACAGACAGACACACAGACACAGACACAGACAGACACACAGACACAGACACACACAGACACACACACACAGACACACAGACACAGACAGACACAGACAGACACACAGACACACAGACACAGACAGACACACAGACACAGACACACACAGACACACACACACAGACACACACATACAATTATTTTTTACTGGTCTGGGTTATCCAGCAATCCAGAATGTATTTGTGTACACCAACAGTGGATTAATATTGACAGAGAGTCTTTTCAATTTTTAAGATGATGTATAAATACAGCCCACTTTTGGCTCATGCTTATATAATGCATCTTGTTGTCATAGGAATGCAATCAGTAGCATTACACGTGTATTTCCACCTCTACATTGCAGTAAAGCATAATAACTGGCTGGTACACTACAGTTGCAAAAACAGCATGATTGATAATCTAAAGGTCTGTGTAAAAGTATAGCCCACCCATGGAAAAACTGAAAGGAAAATCTACCCCAGACAGACAGTATCAGTCCATCTTCCAGTGATGCTGATTTCTAAGAAAGAATGTACTAAAACAGACAGTATCAGTCCATCTTCCAGTGATGCTGATTTCTAAGAAAGAATGTACTAAACAATGAGCAAGCAATGAGGTCAATGTATAGTAATTATTACATATTGAGTCAAGAACACATTGATTTTGATTTATCCACCGACACTACTGTAATAGCGAAGTGGTTAGATATTGTTCCACAGTGAATTCGAGCAATGGATTGAGGCATCTGAAGAAGCAACATTCCAGTGATGTTACCTAGCAACAAGGTATTGTATGTCCCTAAGGCCTATCATATCATAACAGTAGGCTACAGCAAAGACAGAAAAACACAATCAGAATATCACAATATCATGCTAAATGTAGGCCTACACTGAAAATGTGAATGGCTTTTCTATTATTCCTCTATAGTCAAACACAACATTTTGTAGGCGCTATATCATTTATTGGCTCTCCAATTGAAATTAGGAATCAGAAATAATTTCACTCTATCCTGTCCAGTTAACTGATTTGGTAGATTATTCTAGAGTGTAGTCTTCACTGCACATAAACAGCAAATCTGATCAACGATTGCTCTGAATATAAGCAATTTAACACAGCATTCAAATAATTGGTATCACGGCAATTGAAAGAGTTTCCTTTGGGGAAAAATGTCCTTTGGGAAAACCTTTCAACGGGAGAAACTCCAACATAACACACCACCAGAACTTCAAGTTTCTGCGGTTTGTCGTTGTACAGTAGTCACTGAAGAAACACTGCCCCCCTTTGGCAAAATGTAAAGTTACATTTGTTAAATATGTGCTCTGTAATAGACATCCTGAAGTCTAGATGTTTAGTACCATAATAATGATCTAAACCTGAAAGGCAAGTCATCCCTGTTGACTATATATTACACAGGAATAGCTTCCATCAGTCTCCTCTTTATCAAACCTTCATTAATGTTAGGCAATCTATGAACCCATGGCTACACAGTCTGAGGACATATGCGTTCAGATGTCTGTTTATATAAATTATGTTATGTAACTCAAACATAAATATAGACATGTCAAACACCTTTTGGTTGATGCACAATATTTAAATGTAATTAATTAATTAATTAATTAATTAAGTAAGTAAGTAAGTAAGTGATTTAGCAATACATGTATAATTCAATATTGATATCCATTGATCCACAGCATATTTTTGGACTAATCTAAGTTTGCATTTTAAAGTAGACTATTGGCTACAGCAGGCCTAGCCTTACATATGTAGGCAATGTAGGCTTTTAGGGCATTGGTTACCTAGCTTTTTTTAGACATTCCTGATTAAGTTTCAATAAACATATAACCTTTAAGGTAGCCAAATTAATTATAAATAGGCAAACAAATAAACATAAAAACTACCTGTAGGCTATGCTGATTGATACACAACCAAAGGTGCTTTTATTGTAACATACATGTTGTGAAATTCATCATTAACCCGTCCCTCAAGGGAGCAGTGGGCAGCCGCTGTGCAGCGCCCGGGGACCAACTCCTGATTGGTCCAGTGTCACTGGTCACATGGCACTGACTAGAGGGTGAACCGAACATGTTTTTAGATAGTGGGGGAAACCGGAGCACTCGGAGGAAACCCACACAGACACAGGGAGAACATGCAAAGTCCACACAGAAAGCGCGGGACAATTGGGGTTTGAACATGAGCCCTTCTTGCTGTGAGGCCAAAGTGCTATCAACTGGCCCACCAGGTTTCCCAATGAACATGTTGGGACACGGACACACACACACACACACACACACACACACACACACACACACACACATATATATATAATCAAGCAAAAGACAAGGCTGTAAAATGACTGTAAAATGTAGGTTTACGTGAAATGATATATAAATATATAAATCTTTCAATTATTTTAATGGCTTAGTTAGTGGCTTACTTTTATACATAAGGCCACCCAGTACATTATTGTTGGCCTGGCAAGTGGCAACTAAATATTATGTGTTATTATATTTTATATAGGGTGTTTCTGTGCCGTGTTTCTATCAGCGAAGGGGTCCTTTGTCTGAAAAACATTGAAGACCTCTGGCCTAAACTATAAATTGACACTTGAGTGAGGGAATAGAGTCAAAATGCACGTAGCATATGTTATCAGTTGAACACTACAGTCCATTAACTAATAAGAATAATGGGGACTGTTAATGGAGACTGCCTCCAGGTTAGCCCGTATGATAGGCGTGAGGGTTAGATGACCTGACCCTGACACTGCCACTAGTAGTGATGATTGATTGGTGTCTATACCAATGAGATGCACTGTGTAGAAGCTCCCTGCATCACATGACAGAAGTGCCATTAGAGTTTCTTAAAACGCATGCCTGTTCTAGTGTGGCTTAAATTACTTTCTACTGCCAAACTAATATGCTCACACAGATATAGGCTTACACATAACACATGCATTGTAGCGCCTCTTAGTGGAAGCATTGTTGTAGTGTGTGAAATATTATAACAATATAATACAAAATAATGAATTATATTATTATATAAAATATATTTTTTTAATTCTGTTAATACTGTTAAATATGTTTTTACATTCATTATTTTCTAGACATCAGCTCAAAATTTACAAATGTACAAATTTGAAAAAAAAATTTAAGAGACTAGCCTAAAAATAATAGCCTAGGCTACAACATCCCTTAAAGTTTTCATTTATCGTTCCTTGTCCTTTTTATATGTTTAATCTATTCATTAGATAGGATAAGATAATAAATGACACAAAGTTTGAAATGCTATGGGAATAAATAAAAACTGCTGTAAAAATGTCTGGATTAATATTGTTTAGAGACAAAGAGCAGAAAAGTTAGTTTAGTCTAGTGGGAGAAATAGGTTCCCGTGTACCTGAATGGCATTTTTTTTGTTACCTTGTTTTTTAGGACCCAAATGGCGTCTAGATAAGAATTTGTCATGTTGTCAAGGTCAACTAATGGCCCATGGTGGTTTATTGGCGGCCATTTTGAATTTATGTCCACGCGAATGGTAAAAAAACACAAATGTTCATATATCTTGAACTAAATAACTTATAAAGACATATGAACCCACTTTTCCATATATGTTTTACATCAGGACTCAAATAGAAATTAAATTGACATGGTACAACCACTCTGTATTGGTAAAAAACTGTAAAATAACATATTTTAGGCTAATAACAGTATACTTTTGGAAATTATTTCACAATTTTATCTGATATTTGTGCTTAATTCTGTTAATGATGATCATTTGTGACTTCTAAGAGTACGGTGATAGAGGAAGAGAGATGGAGAAGGGGAGAGAGAGAGATGTTATTATTATTATTATTATATTATTATTATGGTGCAGAGAGCATCCCTCTCTCCTTATCCCTCCCTCCCCCTTTCCTACCTTATGATGCTACAGTGAGAGAGAGAGAGAGATAGAGAGAGAGAGAGAGAGAGAGACAGAGCCTCTCACAGCCTGTCACAGGATGTGACAGCCTGTCACAACCTGAGAGACTGTGGCTGACTTCTTCCCTGCATCAACCACCATGCATTCATGTCAATAGGGAACTGTCTGTATGTATAACTGAACTGTATGTTCAATGTATATAATGTATACATTTTTGTTTTCTTTGTTTTTGTTGTTGCTTTGGCAAAATGAGAAATTAGAGAGAGAGGAGGAGGGAGAGAGAGAGAGGAAGAGAGAGAGAGAAAGAAAAAATCAAACGTATAATACGTTGGCTATATGTACTGTTACATCATGCTAATAAAGTGAATGAATTGAATTGAGAGGGAGAGCGAGAGAGACACTCAATATTTATTATATTTATATTTTCATGTCACATTATGTTAAGACCATGTCATATTATAATACATGTGCTGTAAGGATTGCAGTGTTTCAAATAGTCTCAGCTCAAATAGGAGCTATCCAGAGAGAAGGGTCACTACTTGATGCTAACTATGCATTTCTGTACCTAGAACAGACAGAATCTGACTATTAGGAGAACAGAAGTAGACCATTGCCTAGCAACGCCAGATGACCTTGCAGATGGTCTCAAATAGATAGATTGTGTGACAACATGCCACTGTCCCGTTTTGGGGCAGTCAGCCCTATGCTGTGATTTAGCATGTATTGTCAATCGCGCTGTTTCACGGTGTTATTGACGTCATTGCTACCTCTAAGCCGCGACCTTAGATATCGAGAAGCCTTACAAACTTTTTGGCCGAGACTCTCAGGAGGGCATGGGGTTTTGAACCTAACATTGTATTATTTGGTGTTGTTAATAACTTCTGAAGCTGCGACCTTTAGATACCTAAGAAGCCTTACACACTTCTTGTGCTCAAGGGGACTTCAGAATGAATTGACCCAACAAATACATAAACACACACACACACACGCACACTATAGGGATTACAGGGATCTGGACGGTAATACCGCTACAGTAACTGGAACTTTCATTAAAGGAACATTCTATTTGTGTGTGGAATTTATCCTGTGATTGAACTCAGCAGTACAAAAACATTCTGCATTATAAAGAGGCATGTTACTTGGTTTGTGGTTTCTCTTTGTGTGTGTGATAAATAAACATACTGTACTCAAATGTTTGTTTGACTTACAAATCATTCCAAGGCATTTAATTGCCTACTTAGGTTCAATGTTCCCAACCGCAACCGGTATTACAGAGAAGCTCCACCAGAGATGAAGATCTCACAGGCAGGGGCCTGCTCCAGATATTCCCAGTTCACCCGCACTACCCGTTTGGGTTTACCAGTTCTGTCCAGGGTCAATCCCCACCCCTTGACCCCACTCACCACTAGATGGAGGTCGGTAGCCAGCTCTGCCTCTCTCTTCACTCAAGTGTCTAAAACAAGAGGCCTCAGATGATACGATCACAAAATAGATCATCGACCTTCGGCCTAGGGTGCTCTGATACCATGTACACTTATGAGCATCCTTATGTTCAAACATGGAGCATCTTTATGTTCGAACAACATTTTTTGAACCATTCTTAGTTTGGCCCCTCCTCTGAGACCACAAGGCTCCAGACAACACAGCTCTGAGGGTCATAGGGGCACACAAACCTCTCCACCATGAAATGGTGATGGTTCCTGGAGAGGACCTAACTAACCTAGCTGCTAGCAACTAACTAACTAAACTAGCTAGTTAACCCTACCATGTAGCTAACTAACTAATTAGCTAACAAGGCAGCTCCAGAGTGTGGGGCGGACCTAGCTGCTGGCGCCCCATGCACGCCAGTGCCCGCTGCCAGCCAGTAGATGCCAGTAGAATACGGTACAGCGCTTTGAGTGGCCGGAAGGTTAGAAAAGCGCTATAAAAATGCAGTTAATTTACCATCTGAAGAGCTTCTCAGCTACAGTATCTGCAGATGGCTGCCTCAGCTACAGTCTGTTGACAGATGCTGGGCCGTGTACCTAGAAGACAGACATCTTACAGGTTAAACTGTTTCTATCTCATTAGTCTCTCCATCAGTCTCTCACTATTTCGTCATCTTTTTCCTTTCCAAAACTATTTACATGTGCAAGCCTATATTGAATTGGCATTCACCTTGTGCCCCCTAGTGTTCTGGCATGAAATTAACCCAAATTAATTATGTATAAAAAATAAAGAAATAAATTAACACCCATATCGGCTTGTTTATTACTGTAATCTGGAAGGTTAAATGTTTATGACTGTACAAAATGACATCGCAAATGTAGCTATAAAGGTTAAAGCTGTCTTGATAGACTGACTAATTGTGCAGTATTGTGTGTTTCCTGTGCAGTTCTCACTGATGATAACCTTTCCAGAGAACATTCTAGGCATTCTGCTGTTCTGCGCATGTGTCATGGCAATTGGCTTCATTCAGCTACCTTCTGCCCAGTGGAAGTATATTTGTTTTATATTTATTGAGCTGCATTTATATAATATTAGATATATAATTTTATATATGTATTGTAAATATGTAAATATTATATAATTTTTTACAGGCATACAATTAAATGTTGCTTTTAAATGCTTTTTCATGAAATCTTTAGTAAAGCCTTCATATACTAATAATATAAATACTGTGTAGAATCAGAAGATTATGTTTGATAATGGGGAGTATGTCACACATACTCACAATTGTGAATTAAATTAGACATGACAAAGTGGATTTGAGCCTTCATAGTGGTTAGAAATAAACCAAGAAAATGTAGATGCAATTAAAGTGCAGTGCTTTAATTGCTCATTTCAGTCTTTCCATTTATTTTAACCCTCGCGCTGTCCTACGGGTCAAAATGACCCGGTGCACTTGCCAGTAGCGGGCAGCAACCACAACACGGACATATGACATTCCGCGGTTTGCTCCCCCAGCTGCTAGTCTGCTGAAATGCGTTAGGACAGTGGGAGGGTTAAGCAGTAACTATACAGTACATGTTTAACAGATTTGACCTGCGAACAGCCATTTTGGGCAGTAATTGGTTGTTGTGCATGTCAATCAAAATTCCCCTCCTGCCAAATAGGCAGTGTCAAGGCTTTTTTATATATATATATATATATATATTATGTTTTCTTTGTATTGCATTTAAAGGTATTTTGTATTGTCTAGCTGATGTAATGTCTGAATAATTGTATTGTATGTTCAATACATTTTTTTTTAAAACCTGACCAAAGGGATGAATATGTGTCTAGAACTATATAATAACTAGAAACAATGCCATTCTGGCCATTGACATTCTTGGAGGCAAGTTTTGAGCAATTCCTAAGATGGGTGTAAACCTAGTGTGACACATTTTACGTCATAATATATTTATTAAAGGCCTGAATTGGGTTACCAGTGTATACCAAAATAAGCTCTCCCTTCTTTTATCCTTTCCTCAGAATTTTTTTTATTTCTCAAGACCAAGAGGCAGCCACTGTAAAGACCAAGCAAAAAATAAATAAATAAAAGACTTTAAGAATCAACATGTCTACATAGAAATGTGAAGAACGATGTATGACGTCAGGAAATACATCGTAATGGACTGTGGACATCAAATTTTCTGTAATCAAAGAATTTTTATTATGCTTTAAGAATCAATGTTTCTACATCGAAATATCAAAACACACTTTGTTGCTTCAGAAAATGTACTGTGACTATCATAAGATGTATCTTACATGTTGTAGGTTAATTATTAGTATTCTAAATGTGATTTGTTGCCCAACTAATTATTAATTTTGATACAGTTTAATACATTTATTTTCTTAAATTTTATTTTGTTACGAACATTTACAAAAAAACATACAATAGTACCATTAAATTACTATTTATAACATGAATGCCTCCATTCTCCATAACATCTTCAATGACGGCTAATACTCATCAGCAGTGTTTTCTGTTGTCTATATAAAATTTTTTTTTTACGGTAGCTGCAATACCGCTCCCGCTGCTCCGATTCTCCGGCCCATCTCCCGCTCGAATGTCTCCTCACTTGCGAACAAGACCCCGAGGTACTTGACCACTTGAGGTAAGGACTCATTCCCTACCCAGAATATGCACTCCATCGGCTTCCTGCTGAGAACCATGGCCTCAGATTTAGTGGTGCTAATTCTCATCCCAACTGATACAGTGAGTGCTGGAGGTCACAGACCGATGATGCCATCAAGACCACATCATCTGCAAAAAGCAGTGATGAGATCCCCAGGTCACCGAACCGCAACCCCTCCCCACCACGACCACGCCTCGATATCCTGTCCATGACTATCACAAACAGGATTGGTGACAAAGCGAAGCCCTGGCGGAGACCAACTCCCACCTGAAACGAGCCTGATTTACTGCCGAGAATTCGTATACAGCTCTCGCTTTGGGCATACAGAATTTGGATTGCCCTTAAAAGCGAACCCCTCACACCATACATGTACTCCTGCAGCCTCCCACAGTATCTCCCGGGGGACCCGGTCATTCGCCTTCTCCAGATCCACAAAACACATGTAGACCGGAAGGGCATACTCGCAGACCCCCTCCAGGTTCCTTGAGAGAGTAAAGAGCTGGTCCGTTGTTCCACGACCAGGACGGAGCTGCAGGGTGGCTGCTCTCGTAGACACGTTTTCTCGTTCAAATCTGGCCCACTCGAATTTGTAATTGAATAGCCCTGCTCTATAGGTTCATGTTTGTGTGTGTGTGAGCACCTTATGCCACCTTTTACATTTAAAATTTGGCTAATACTGTATGCTTTTCTTTCATGTAATACAGGGAAAAATAGCAGGTCAAAGTGTTTCACATGTACGTGTTAATTCTGTGATAAAATGGAGCGCACCATGGGTATTTTTAAAGGCTGTAGATAATGTTACTTAACACTTCATTGGAATTAAGAATGTGAGTGAAGGGCTAATGTGCTTCTCTTCATCTTAACAGTGTCCAACAGTTCAGCTGCAGCTAGGTGTGCACATGCCTCTCCTGCATGTGATAGAATAAGGTAAGTGAGAATTCACTTTTCTTGTTTGATTAAGAATCAAAGAAGCCAATTTGATATGTCGATCTTCTCAATCCTTCAATTGAGCTCTTTCACTGGCCAAGGGTACACGTGTACGCTGTTTTATATTGCTACTCTGAGAATGGTATAGGATAAAGCTTGTGCCTTAGTGATTTGCAAACTATGGTTCTCAAATGTATTGTTAAATATGTTTATGGCTTGCTCCTAGTTTCCATTCTCATTCCTTTACAGATTCAAGATACAATCGCACTCCTGTTTGCATGTTTGATGCAAAATATTTTCTCTGTTTAATCTTTGTTAGTAAAATAGTTGTAGCAATCACGGTTCGTCGGTGTTAGCTGGTAGGTTAACAGGTTCCTGTGTTTCCAAGGTGAATCGTCACAGTACCTCTTCTGAAACAAGAAGCTACTTTAAGATATTTTCCATTAGAAGAACTGAATTGATATGAATCTTCCCACCCTGTTGCTGTAAAAGGAATGATGGCTCCATCTTAATGTATAAAGTATGTAAATATATATATTTTCTTTTAGATGTGGTCATTGCTAATAAAAATCATGTCGTTTAGGCCATTATGCTAATTGTTTTCACAAGATTGACAGGTAAAGTTACTAAGCAATACACCTAAAATTTGTGAAATCATATTGATACATAAAGCTCACAAAGAAACTTCAGGACATTGGTATTTACTAGACTAGGTTCTCAAAAAAGCTAAATATGTGACCCTGCTAAAAAACATGAGGTGCTTTATTAGCAGCTGTATGTTATTTACCTTTTTGTAGTGAAGACCACTTAAACTGAACTTTAGAAAACGTAGTATAAGTTCAGTATTAGTTCAATGATTGTGTATTCACCTGCCCTGCACTGCAGTTGAAAATCAGTAGGTTATTGCTAAACTGACACACATACAGAAATATGTATTAACCTGCACTGTTCCTGTAACTCAAATGCATTTAATAAAACGGGACAACCTCATATCCCAATGACAATGTTCTATCATGCTGAATAACGAAGTAGAGAAATTGTTAACTTGTGGCAATTTTCTCCTCTAGCTGTTTTTGCGTAAGCCAGACGTTTTCATTTTAAGGTGAAGTTCCGTAAGGAAAGGCTGGCTCTGTTAGTGTGTTAGTTTCATTATTCAACAGGCTCTGCAATACTACTAATATACAAACGAGTAGCAAAATGTACGAGTGGCAACAATTTATTTGAAAACATTTTTTTAAACTGTAGAAGGTATTAACAAAAATGTAGTTATCCCTCGATGGGGATCATCTAAACTTAAGATATTACCCATTGGCCGCCGCCTGTAGGCTACAATGTTGTTCGCTGCAAACAGGATCCCTTCGCAAAACCCGCACTTGTTCACTCCGTTGATGTTTATGTGTGAGACCAAGCTCATACGGAATACAAAACCATTGCCGGAGTTTCGTGTGTCACAGCCTGCAAGCCCCATTCCTAGCGGCAAGACATGCATTTCGCACCGGAAGGCGGGGGTCCATCGCCTGGTCAGTTTTTCATTCGCGTATGTGTGACCGCAGCAGGGTACGGTCATGCGCGAAATTGACAGCTGCCAACATTTGCATCCCGTACACTTCCATGCTATGCGAGCGAAGGAGCGAATAAAACCTTTCCTTTGGCGAAGCAAAATCGCATCTCAACACAGCTGAACTTTGACCGCTAATTCGCAGCCTCAACCAACAGCAAAGACGCATGTGTGGCTCACCCCACGGGGCTGCAATTTGATGTAGTTTTGTTAGCGAGGCCGGATGGAATGGAGGATACTTTGATTATGAATTTCGCTTCGGATGGCGATGGTTCGTCGCCTTCCCAGTTTTTTATTCGTGCATGTGTGACCACCGCAGCTTAAAGTAGTCAATTTGGATGGCAAATGCAGGCTGATCAATATGGGGGACCAGGAGGACCCCACAACGGGATGGATACTAAATCACCGGCCGTTACCGACAGCTCGTCAGGGCGGTTAACGAACAAATAATCTGCTGGTGTGATCAAAAACATCGACAGAGCTGCAGAGGAGGCGGTGTTCTGCCGGGATCAGAGCCGCGTCTACGGTTCACTCGAGCGCAGTGAGCGTGAGGAGGCGTCGAGGGAAATTTAAAAGACAGGTTGTTTGTTTGCACTGATTTTAAAGTGGATGTGGTTCGCATCGATGGAGAAATGGTCACGTTGCAGGCGTGAGTCTCACCCAGACCCGGTCTCTGGGTGGGCACAGCCGGATTAAAACCAGTCGGCTAATCAGTTGTCTTTTTCTCCGCCGGGAGGCGATGTCAGCTTTCTGCCTGCACCTGCACGCGTCGGCCGTGGC
The DNA here is from genome assembly GCA_027564635.1 of Typhlichthys eigenmanni. Taxonomy (NCBI): domain Eukaryota; kingdom Metazoa; phylum Chordata; class Actinopteri; order Percopsiformes; family Amblyopsidae; genus Typhlichthys; species Typhlichthys eigenmanni. The sequence goes on from JAODUK010003548.1 coordinate 18,527, forward strand.
CTCAGCACCACTAGAGCTGGATAGCGACTGCATGGAGAACCTGGTCCCGGACCCGGCCAACAACGCGCAAGACCTGGACGGTTTTGAGAGTGACCAGCTCCTACACAACAACGACGGATCGGGAGGACTCGGGATGGCGCTGGAAGAAGAGCTGGCCATGCTGGCTGGTGAGAGGGACGACGAGGAAGGCTTGTCAGACCAAGAGGAACCTACATTAGGACAAAATACAGACTTGCTGTCGCTCTTCCGTGAGAAGGAAAAGGACTTGGTTTTAGCTGCTAAACTCGGCAAGGCATTGCTGGAGAGAAACCAAGACTTAACCAAGCAATATGAAAAAATCAACAGAGATCTCAACGATAAATTAGAGGTAAAAAAAGTACATTGATTTATAAATCCCATATATGTAGCCTATAGGCTAAATTGGTTTTAGACCTGTTTTAGTTCAGGACAAAGTATTGAGCTCATTCATATTATTATACACACTCAAAATGTAACAAACCTTACTTTTAGTAGGGCTGTCCCGAATACCATTTTGGTTTCGAATACTTGATGGTATTTCACAATGAGTATTTGAATACTTGTTCTCAAAAACACAATTAAAAGCACCCAACTATGATTAATGTTTCATAACCTGTTAACAATCAGACAGACCAGACCACCAATAATAGTGTGTATAGTCCAAAAACAATCAAACACATCTTGTTCCATTGGCAAGGGTCCAGACAATCCAGTCAAATATTTAGTCCAAAACACATTGCATTAATAAATACTTTTATGTTAGCAGGCAGACCTAATCTTCCATTCATAGCTTCAGTGAGCATGTAAACATAGGCTGCTTTGACTGACACATCAATTGACCCAATTAGAGCTGTCCAAAAAACATATATTAGCCAATAAAGGTGTGTGTTGAATGAATAGCCCTAACAGTGGGGATTCATGAGGAACCATGTATGCATGCATAATGTGAAAAAAGCGAATACTTGAATCACAATATTTAAACTTTAATACATACCCAACGAACCCGAATAATCAAGTATACTTTATAGCCTAGTTAACATACTCAGCTGAAGGTATGCCTATCCTGATCCTCTGTTTACAACCAAATATTGCCTAGCATTGACTCAAAACTTAAAATGTACAGATAGGCCTACATAATACAGAACACATTCCTCAATAGACAATTATTCTGGGCCATTCTGTTCTACTACATTGGGGACAGCCCTATACAGCCATACTAGCCTAGATAAGTATGGCTTTTAAACATGTTTCATATAAAATTCCTCACCCCCAGACCAGCACATGGCTTGATGAAAAACAAATGCTAATCTCCTGCAATAGCCTAATATCCAGTGCTTATATTGTAGCATATCTAGTGTACATCTGTTCAGCTCTTTGATCCAGATTGCTTTGCTACAGCTTAGTTGGATACACCCAGACACTTCGAATAATATTCTCAACATTTTTCGTTCACGCTTTTCTTAGCAGTGGACAGTGTTTTGATGCAGTCTTGTTAAATTCGTTGACAAGGATTCCAACTAAACTGAACCTTGAAGGCCAGGGTTCATTTTCATATTGTCATACCATTCCATAACATACCGAAATGTAATTTCATTTTCCCAACCAGATCTATAGGTTTAGTCTGTGCTTTGAAAGTCACCCAAATAAAAAGTATGGTGGACATTCTTTATACTGTACAGAAATGTCAACAATTCTGAAAACTAGAGTAGGGAAGTGGGGCTTCTTTGTATATGATGTTTGGTAGATAGGTGTCCAAAGTCAGCTATAGTCCAAAGTCAGCTATAGTGATGATTTGCAGCACATGAGATTTAAGTATGATTTTGAAGATAATGCTCAAAATGGTCATGTCATATCTTGCAGTTCCATTTTTTGGTTTAAAATCCATTCTTTAAATTGGCTAACCTGATAACTGCTGACATACTACAGTAGCTAAAGCCACTGCCTTAGTGCAGGGGTCCCCAATACTGGTCCTAGAGGGCCGCTGCCCTGCATGTGTTAGATGTCTCCCTGCTCCAACACACCTGATTCACATGAATGGGTCATTGTAACGAGCTATTCATTACAATCAGGTGTGTTGGAGCAGGGAGACATCTAACACATGCAGGGCAGCGGCCCTCCAGGACCAGGGTTGGGGAACCCTGCCTTAGTGGATGGATGTTTTTAAATAACTTTGAAGTGGAACAGAGGAAACTTCACGTCACAGTGGATAGGTTTTCAACGTTAGCAAAGCGCTCCGAGGCCCAGTCGGCATCTAATCCTTCCCGGCGCCGTCTTGCCCGGCAGCACCTGGAGCAGGAGAAGCACGAGCTCCGGCGCCGTCTGGAGAGCCGCGAGGGCGAGTGGGAGGGCCGCGTGGCCGAGCTGGAGACGGACGTCCAGCAGCTGCAGGGCCAGCTGGAGCGCCACCAGGCCACGCTCAGGGACGCCGACAGGAACAAGAGCAAAGCCATCAGCGAGCTGTCCGAGCAGAACCAGAGGCTGCTGGAGCAGCTCGGCAGAGTGAGTGTGTGTGTGTGTGTGTGTGTGTGTGTGGTCTGGCTGTGGCTTCAATCAGTTCAGATTAAATCCTTCTGGCTGACTCACCACATGGTGTTAAACCAACCCCAGCATTCTATCTCTTTCTAAAATTAATCTGGATTAAGATAGCTCTTTTTAACCCTCTTCAGTCATGCTGAATCATTTAGAGTGATTGGACCGAGATCTTAAAGCTTCTCTGCTATATTGATTTATTTGATTGATTGACAAGTATGAGAGAAGGGTAGAGAGAGAAGAGATGGAGAAGGTATAAACCTTAAGATAAAAGAACTTTAATAAGAGAATGGCGCTTGATTGGTTTTTAGAGAAGGGAGGAAGCTATCTTCTGTGCTCCTGCAGGCTGTGTGTGTATGTGTGTGTGCATGTGTGTGCGTGTGTGCGTGTCAGGAGACGGGGGCAAGCTCATGCTCTACAGTAGCTGCCGGTTGATGGATGTTAAGGTGCCAGCGTTATACCAACAGCTGACTTAATGTTTCATGGTATTTTACCACAGCCGCAAGGCAATCTACACTAAAGACACCTACTCTGTTCAGACTGAATGTTCAATTACCACCTGGCTTGATTCTCACGTTAGCATAATTAGCACAATAGCACCACACTCAGGGAGGAAGATATTTCTATGTGCACGTATCTCGACACGTAGGTTTGAGAAGCCACACGATTACGTAAGTGGTTCTCGACGTGTGAAATAGTCAGGTGTTAATCTCGTTCTACATTTTGAATAAAACGCCATACATATTTTTTGCTGTGTTTGTTTATATGCTTTGTTGTTGTTGTAGGTACAGTGTTTCTTATCTGCGATTTTCTGTCTTCGGTGGTTGAGAACCACAAGCAGGTTTTTCTCAGGCAGGAATTCAGCTCAATTCACATGAACTTGTGTTTCAGAGGGCTGCGTACACTAAGCTCATTGTAACACCTCAGCTCTCAGGTGGTTGCTAACGTTGTTGTTAACGGGCATCGTAGCGCTGCCTGGCTGCTGGTGGTTGGGTTGGGGGGGGTTGAGGGACCAGGGCACCTTTCAAAACACCTCTGTACTGTAGCTCCATAGCTGGCCCTAGACCGTGGGGCTCTAGTGACACTGTGGGCTGCTGCGGCGAGACTGTAGAGGGGCTGCCACTGCCTGCGGTGGCTGCTGCCTTTCCTCCAGGCAGGGAGGAGATGTGCCGTCAGTCACAAGGAGAGGGCTGGCTTGGGCTGTTTATAGCCCAGGCTGGTGCGGCCCTGCCGCTGCATGACACCCACCCACCCTGGTCCAGCCCTGCCTCTCGTGGCCCTCTGTGATCAGCTGCAGACAGCCCAGCTCGCTCCTGTGCTATCGTCATGCTGCTGGTTGCTGTGGATCCCAATGTAGGGAAGCTAGGCTGTGTTGTTCCAGTGAATGTACTGCTTCTATGTGGCCTTTCCACACAACAGCACCCAAAGCAGGAATTGTGTTTTAGGGAGAAGGTTTCTTGTGGCGTTTATGACCCAAGATAAATGTTTGAAGCAAAAATTTTACTATTGTGCTGGGCCCCATGATTCACTGCTTTGGACAGACAGACAGACCTGCTCGATAATGAAATGAATTAGGTTAGCCTCTTTCTCTTGTTCTCTCTTTCTCTCTCTCACTTTCTCTGTCAGTATTAGTTAAGGAATTGGCTGTAGCGGTTAAACAGATTTGTCCAGACGTACCTGTCAGCATTACATTTCTGTCTGTACATAATCTCCTGTTTAACCATTTACACATCATTAGATGGGCTGCATAGGCATACACACACAAACGTTTTTCACTTGAAAAAGTGAAATTCATATAGGCTACAGTATATCACACAAAGTGAAATAGTTCAAGCCTGTATTTGTTTTCATCTTAATCTTTCATCTTGATGACTACCACTGACATTTTATGAAAACACCAAATTCAGTATGTCAGAGAATTAGAATATTAGAAATAGTGCAATATTGTAGACTCAATGTGTCACACTCTAATCAGCTAATTAACTCAAAACACCTGCAAAGGTTTCCTGAGCCTTTAAATGGTCTCCTAGTCCAGTTCAGTTGGCTGACTTGACAGTTGTGCAGAAGACAGTCATGGACACCCTGCTCAAGGAAGAAAGCCTACAATAAATAAATAATTGCTGAAGAAGCTTGCTGTTCTGCTGTATCCAAGCATTTTCATAGGGAGTGGAAGGAAAAGGTGCACAAGCAACAGGGATAACTGGAGCCTTTAGAGGATTGTCAAGCGAAGGCCATTCAGATATTTGGGGGAGCTTCACAAGGAGTGGACTCAGGCAGGAGTCAGTTGGATGCGTCTTACCTAAGGCAGGCTAAGGAGAAAAATAACTTGTCTGTTGCTCAGTGGTCCAAATACTACTTTTCAAATTAAAGTAAATTTTACATTAAATTTGTCAATAAAGGATCCAGAATCTGGAGGAAGAGTGGAGAGGCGCAGAATCCAAGCTGCTGACAGACAAAGCTTCATTTGTCAATTAAATTGTTGAAATGAATTAACTTTGCCACAATATTCAAATGTATTGAGATGCACCTCTATCCATACTGTGTGCCTGTTCCAGTATTCCTAGATGGCATAACATGTGGTGCATATGCAGGTGTCTTGATGTTCGTTGACTTTCCAAAACAATAGAGAACCTATTATATGCTAATTATGATAGTATATGATAGTTAGTTAGTATTGAAGTCATGCTGTGTCACTGTTATGAAATCACGTTTCATATGAGCTGACTTCTTGATCGTACAGTGGTGGTACAATATCAACATCACATTTGTTCCTGCTGGGTTCACTTCACGATAAGCCGTCACTAAAAAGCGAAAGATAAAAGAGCTGCCAATGTGATGAGAATATTTTTCAGAAGAAAAATCTCAGATTGTGTTTTCAAAGAGCAGACAAAACGTGCCAAACATTTTGATTCAGAAACCAACATACCTGTTTATTGCGGGTCGAAATGTAATTATTACAGTGGCAGGTTGGTTGGCTTTTTCTCTGGTGTGCTATTATTAAAATACATATTCACAGGCAAATCAAAAAATTTGACCTGTACATTTAGTATGTTATTCACAGGTTAGGCCCCTGTTTGGATGGGGTGCCCTTGAAAGGACTACTCCACATGAAGTGATTCCAGTCAGTAGGGTGGGCAGGGCCATGAGGGGATTAGTCCCTAATCCACAGGCAATACCCACGCCATATGCATTAAATCCAGAGCCCCAACAGCACTGTTCTCAGTAACACAACGCTTCCCCTGCTCAGTCATGACTCAACTAGTGAACAACCTGAAACCATGTTAGGCCCTTACATACAACACTCCTCCTGTTATTATTCCTGAGAGTGTGTGTGTACATGTGCACATTCTCCAGTATTATTAATAATAATATGGAACACAAAAATGGAATACAGGCACTGTAATATTGTTGTGCCTGAGTGTAGGACAGCAAATCTGTGGCGCTCTAATCTGATCAGTGAAGCTAGGAGGGTGCTCCTCTAATAACATTACCACGCTTAGAGAACACAACAGAGGAAGTGACTCCAGCACAGACCTGCCTGTTTTATCACAGTGGTCAATGTGCTGCTGTAAACCTGTTGTGTATCGCTCATATATTTAGCTCGTAGGTGTTCCTAGAAGCTCACTGTGATTGTGTTGCCATTTTAATTTTATTATGTGGGGTTGAAATAGTTGACAAATGCTCCCACAACCATGCAACTATGTTATTCAACTTCAATGTAAGCCAATACACTTTTGTCAAATTCAGCAAACATCTACTCACAGTCCGGTCTGTGTCTACACTGAAATCAAGTTTTCCTACAGAGTTGTGCAGACCGCTAGCCTGGTATAACCAGACCATATTCACTTTGTGAATAAGGTCTGGCCACGCTCCATTGAGAAGTGTTGGCAGTCGTTGCCTCCTACTAGGCGTAGACCTGTGGTTCATTTTGAAACTATTGGACAGCGCTTAACCAATCGACTTTGCTACAATTGTTTTGATCGCCTCATCTAGCTCTACCACAATTTAGAAACTTGCTCGACTTCAACGTCATCTCACTGACCCACACTGACCCAGCAGGGTGGCTGTGCGAACGCTAACGATAACAGGGTTTCCACACTTGAATCTCCGCAAAAAGAACATCAAAAACGTTCTGACCCAATAGTGGGGCGGAGCCAGGCTAGCAGACCTACACTATTCTAGCTTTGGCAATGCGTGTGGGGCAGACCTTCTGAGGGAACATCACCCTATATGGCATTGAAGAGAGAGGGCTTATTGTTTTGATCAAGTTCAAATATCAACAATCTTTCTCCAGACTGACTGAGTGACTGACTGACTCCACCTTTTAATAGGATATTAAACACAATGTAACCTAGTCTTTAATAAGACAAATAGCCTATAGCCTCCCATTTGCTTTCATAGCCATTTTGGCAGGAAGTCAAGATAATCTTGCAGATTGCTGTGCTATCACGGCGCTAACAGTCGCTTATGTCTTTTAGAGTGGTTGATTATTTATTTTGTTTGCCGCTGTCTTGGAATCAGGGAAAGCCTTTTATAACAAGTGAAATGTGTATAAAAATAGTCTAGTATAGCCTATTTAGCTGGTAACTCTCCTTTAGCTCCAGTTTGTGTGCACTTCTAGATCGCACATTTTAGACACTTGACGTGCCAGCGCAGGTAACGCATTCTGCTTCCCGCGTATCCCGACGTCGAGACGAAAACACTAAAATGTTTAATTTGTGCAAATTATCTGTAGCTGTCTCGTGACGGGTGGGTCGGGCTACACGACCAATCAATTGTGGCGTTTGAGAAGGCTGGACATAAAGTTCAATGCAAATATGCACATACACACAATGAAACAAAAAGCCAATATCCGGATGTCTGGCGATTTATCCCTCCAGACATTTCTTAGGTCCCAAAAAGTGGACATGACCTGGAAAAAAGAGGATGTGTGGTCATCTTAATTAAGACACTATATGGCCCCCTCAATCCTGCCTCCCCACCCCCTTAGCCTAACCTAGGGGTCAGGGCTTGTGTTGTAAGGTGATTATAATACATACAGTTTACAGTGAAACATAACATAGGTATGGCTCATCACAATTATTTGAATGAAAAACCCTTTGGATTTAAAATGTCCAAACCATGCATGTATGCGTCAGCTATCAGTGAGTGGACTGCTCTGAGAATATTTTGCTATCCACTTGATCGGTTTCACCATAGAACTATATAATAACGGGTTTGACCAATCACAGCCTTTTTTTGGCCTGATTGGTTCACCTTTTATATATACAGTATATGGCACACACACACACACACACACACACACACACAGGTTTGTCAATGGGCTTCACAATGGCAGACCAACAGGCTCCAGAGGGACGGAGGAGTGGATTGGTGTTGGGGTTTTTACAAAATCTTTAAATTTAAAAAAATTTTTTTTTTTAGCTACTGTAGATCTTGTTGCAATTCTTACATCCTACCTACAGCAGTAGTAATTATTATTTGTATTGTTTATTTTATATAGTAAATGTAAATCCAGTTTGAAATGGCAGCTTCCTTATATAATAATAATTATAATAATTTATGAGAGCTTTGCTCTACTCGGTGTTCTTACTACCTGTTGGTGTTAACAGCCCAGTGCTCTAACTGACTCCTATTCTCCAATGGAGGATTTGGTTATGTAATAATGTCAAGGTGGGGGCTGCGTCTATCATATGCCTAGTCTAGACCAGACAGCGCTCCATGACAGTGACTAAGGAAAGCACCAGAAACATCGAGAGACCACAAGTCACAGCTCAGCCGATGCCGCCTCTCCCAGGGTTGCTATGGCAACCGGAGTGCCGTCCTAACTGAAATTACACGTGGCGTTACCATGGGAATGTGCTCCCCCCCGACAAACTGCGCACAATGCTACGGTGTGACACGTAGTGCTCTGACGCAACAGACGTGTGTGTGCACCATGGTGTGCACGCACGCACGCACACACACTGCAGCCCCTGCTGCTCTACACTCAGATGGCCTGTACACTGAGCTCACTGAGTTTATCTCTTAGTTCTAGCTGATGCAAGATGCTCATTTCAATGTGGTTTGGGGATCAAGTGCATATTATTATGCTGTTCACCAGTAGGCTAGCATTACTAGTTAAAGGGGGAACCAACACACGTGACCACTCATTTAGAAAGTGAAGGAGTTAAAGTTGAAAGCAGAGGCAACGTGTCACGCCGCTCTGTGAAATGGCTGCAGCTCTACTTTGTTGCCCTGGATTCTGTGGCGAGGGTGTGATTTGCCCTGTGCACTGCAGCGCCGACACAGTCTGATGTGAGGAGGCCTTTAAGATGAACAGCATTGGCAGACCCAATAGTCTGCAGTCAAACACTGATGCCAATCTGTCAGATGTAGCGGGCCACTAGGGCATGTGTGAATGTAGATGACCCCTGCAGAACCATGTATACCTGTATTTGTCATGAGAATGTTCCATAGATTTAATAATAAGTCTATTCAATCTTGTAACTTGTCTCATGCTTACCCCAAAGCCATCCTTGGGTGTCCTGTATTCTAGCTAGAGATCCACTGATCTTTCTAACCCTTACATAGTAGAGCCATTTGCTTGGCGTTACGAGTGTAAGCCCACTCGGGGAGAATGTGAGTATTGCTGGCAGATTGTGCTTTTTGTGGACTGCCACCTTCCACACATTCCACTTCCAACCAGAACCACCACCACAGGGACCAAATAAGTGAATGTACTTTACACCACACACTCTCAAACTACCTCACACATTTCTCCAAGGAGTTTCCCCAAACTGCAGGAGCAGTGTGCAGCGTTAATATGACTGAAAATGGCTTATAAACGTCACAGTGCCATCTAGAGGCTAGCCCGGCCCTATACGCATGCACATACTGTGGTAGAAAGCCAGGCTAAAAGCTCAATCAGGATTTAATTACACTTAGCCTTAAACACACCGTAATGTTGGCCACCTGTGACACTGTCTGTTTATTCTCTCAAACACCGCCTTCTATTCCGATGACGCTACATACGGCTTGCTCATTTGTCATGGTGATGAAACTATTCACCCAGAGCAAAAATCGATGCCCTGTGAGCTTAATGCATGGATATATTTACTTCACAGCGGCCTGTAACAAGTGGCTTTCAAGGTCCTGCCGTTGCCATGGAGGTAATGATAACATGTGGCGGAGCCAGATATTTGTATAATTGATTATGTCTTTTGTGTTTATTTGTTTATCAGGGAGCATTGCTGCATTGGATATGATTTGATTTTAACACTTCCATTTTGTGTGCTGAGAGTACAGTCTGGCATGTATTTTTGACAATATGTCAATATTTAATATTTGTATTTAATATTTTTGCTTGTTCTATATATGTTTTGGTGGGCGAGAGTGTATTGGAAGCCTTGTCCAATGTGACTGTTGGCGTCTTCAGTGCTGCGTTATGCTAATGATGTTGGGTGGTGCTCTGTGTGGTCTGATACCATCCACCCAATCAGGAGAGCTGGTGCAGCACAGAGCGCTGCAGTCTGCAGGATGGACTGTTTCTCATTTAAAAAATAAGGCTGTGAACCAATTTGACTAGAGCTGCCTTCACAGGAACACCTACCGAATGTGCCGTCTGCCTGCATTAAAGCAGGGAGTATGTGTTCACAATTAACAACGTCACCTCTGAACCAGGCATGCACCAATGTGTTGGTGGTGGTATGTTACACTGTATGTGTTGGGAAAGCAACACAATTCCAAAACTGCTTTACACATTCAATCACTACTCATTATCTTTTGCAATAAACATCTTTGCCAAGCAAACCTGAGCGTGCGCGCTCTCTGTCTCTCTCTCTCTCTCTCTCTCTCTCTCTCTCTCTCTCTCTCTCTCATCCAGGCTGCGGAGGTGGAGAGACAGTTGTCCACTCAGGTGCACTCATTACAGGATGAATTCAGGGAGAAGAGCATGTCCTCAAAGCAGCATGTGACGCGGCTGGAGAGCCTACAGGCTGAGGTGAGATGTGCAGCTTCAGCACTGCCCTGAGAAGTCAAGATACCCAGTTTGACACGACACATCACGCTGACACTCAGCTACATAAAGTGAGGATTCTGCCTCGAATAAAACCTAGGCTCACCAGCAGCGTCTCCTTACTGCACCGTCGGCTCAATTCCTACAGTATTGCCTAAAAATAACAGCTTGTGTTGAACGGCAGTATCTGTATTTAATACACTGTTCTATAGAAGTGAATATCGCATGCATTGTGTACTAGGTTAACTTTGGATCATTGAATTAATGCTCCATAGCTTCAACCAGTCAGATGAAAGAATGTGTTCCTACCTGTCTCTATACATCTTGAGATCAGAGGTTTTCAGGAAGTATTAATGCTGTGCTGTGCTGTGCATGTGTGTGAATGTGATGTGTCTGCCATTAGGGATGGCTTTCGAGGTATAAACGGACATTCTGGAGAAAGCTAGGTGATGTTTATCAAATCAAAAACACCTCCCCCTTCAATGCCACAGGGTGTTCCCTCAGAAGCTCCGCACATTGGAAACACATTGACAAGGCTGGGAAAGTGTTGTGTGGTGCGGTCTGCACCACTTTGTATGTGTTCTATTTTGAAATGGACAAGGCTGTGTAGAAACACTGGATTATACAGCAGCTAGCAGCCCAGGAGGAGATGCTGAATGTGATAAGAAGTGTGTTCACTTTTACATGGCAGTTGTCAGCCAGGCCTCTGGAGACATCGCTCACCCATTACTTTTCCTGTCTTACCTTTCCTTCTCCTCCTCGTTTGCAAATGAATTCCTCCTCCTGATTGGAGCAGCAAGCAGAGGAAGTGAGTGGTCTATTGGTCCGCTTGCATGCTGCATGTCAAACAAGTCCCTTTTAATATTAGCCTTATGGTTCATCAGTATCCATATTACTAAAATACTGCTTTTTTTATTTTTATGTATTCATTCATTAAGAAATAAATAAATGAAATAAATACATTCATTCACTCATTCAATGTTTGTTATAGAGATTTGAGCATGTATCTCATTGGTCGTTTGGTGTGATGTGTTTTGGTGTCACTGTATTTTCATGTATCACTTTGGTTAAATGGGGTGGTAACGGCGAACAGAGTTTACCCCGTGCTTCCCTTTAAAGCCACGGAGAACATCCTCACTGCAGAGCAGCTAAAATAAGCCAGCGCTCTATACTTAGCTGGGATAGTGCAACAGCTCTGCTTCCACCGTCATCCCTAATATGACAGGTAGTGAAGACAAACTACATTTTAGTCTGTCTCATTCTGTCAAATGCTTGTCATAACAATGTGGAATAAATATATCTGAAGGACGCGCCAAGGCTGGCTGTGTTGTAGACACTCTTATGTCTCTGTACAAGCCATTGTTGTAATTCCTTTAATGTCAGGCTTGGCTATGTGAAGTAGGTTACCAGATGTAGGTCAAGTAAAATGAGACAGGATAAAACAAATGAACATGAACCGATGTTGGTTTTAATGGGAAAACCTGCTCTTGCACCTACATAGTCGCAGGGAATTCTTTACACACAAATGTGAGGCGTTGGGTTGTGCTAGCCTTTAGTTGAATCATCTGATATAAAAGTTGTTATATTACTAATGTCCTATCATCCAACACATTCCTGTCTGGGAGGGTGGTAACACATGCCTACACCGTGCTAGGCAACAAACATTCTTTGGGTCTGTAGGAGTATTTTAATATTGTGTAAGAACTGGGCTAACCTCAGAGTCAGAGGAACAGTATGGATAAAATTAAGCAGCCTTCAATTAGGCCTAGAGATGTCTGCCTGTCTGTCTGCCTGTCTCTGTAGCAGAATCTACCAGGAGCAAGCAGTGATCAGTGTCTCCTCTACCTGTAGTGCCGTAGTCTAACTTTGCCTCCATCTTTGGTCTGCCTCGTCAGATTCAGATGTTGTCAGAGAGAAAGGTGGAGTTGGAACAGCGGGTTTGTGCCATGCTAGAGGAGAACCAGATGCTTCAGAACACTGTGGACAGCCTCAGGGAGAGAACGTTGGTCCTGGAGAAACAGTGTCACAAGAAGGACTTACAGGTACAGGACACCACAGGCACAAACAAGAACGTGATGTTCTTGTTCTTTTATAAACTTTTTATTAGAACTTTTAGTTTTTTGGTAAAGTAGAAAAACATTATATATATATAAAATACAGAAGAAAATGCTCTAATATGCTAATAGAAATTTACCAGGAAATTGTTTTAGCTCTTTTAGCAAAATATTTACACAGCCATCATGTGTCTTTGTTGGTTCTCTAGGCTTTATAATTGGTTAGATGTCCTTTTTACAAAGACATCTTTATAGAGTTTTATATAGTTTCTGTAAAACATTGAGAGAGATAAAAAAAAAAATCAGTATTTCTAGCTTAATAGCAAGTAGTCTAATGCAGTGTTTTTTTAAGCAAGGGCTAAGACCTCCTAGAGCATCACAAGGTAATTTTGAGTGGCCAATAGATGTTTCTAGGTGATTTTTATACGGCAAAAAACGTGTTTTAAATGAAGAAGTGATTCCTGAGCTATGGTCCTCTAGCTTTGTGGGCAGGAATAGTTAAAATGTTTGATACTCACTGGTCTGTGTCAACAAACTTGCTTGGCACGTTAGCCCAACATATATTGTTCTAGGTGATTGTCAACAGTTGCGGACTTTAATATTGTGACATTGACATTGGTAACTCTGAAACCATAAGGCCTGGGTATCTATGCGGCGGCTATTTCTGTATACAAAAGAAATGTGCTGTGGAATTGGCAATACTTTACTTATAACTAAGATTTATATGTGCACACATTGTTTCCCGTGAACATTATTGGTGTAACTAAGGGATTCGCTGGAAAGAAATATTGTTTATATGCTGTTTAGTGACATCCATTCTGATCTGGTCTCTGTGTGTGTGTGTGTGCAGCTGCGTCAAAGCCAGGTGGAGCTTCAGGAGGTGCACCTGTCCCACCGTCAGCTGAGCACGCGTCTGGAGGAGCTGGCGGAGGAGCACAGCCTCCAGGGCCTGACGCCACACCCCTCCAGCCTGCTGTGTGAGATCGAACAGAGCATGGAGCAGGAGGAGCAGGAGCAGGAGCGGGAGCAGGTACATATGCCCAACATGGAGTCTCACACACACACACACACACACACACACACACACACACGGCCAGGCCAGGGTTTTTACCCACAGGAGTATCAGGCGGGTGGGGCTATACATGAGAATAGTGTCAGTCAAACACGCATGCAAGTACATATGTCACTATCACATGATTTCATGATCCAACCCATCTAGCGCTTAAAGGTGTAGTTGGCTACTAAGTGGAATTAACTACACCCAATCTGTTCAAGAGACAGGAAGCCCTCCAGACTATTTTCATTATATAATCTAATTGGATTGTATAATGAAAATAGAGGAGAATAGGATAAAACTAGTTTTCTCTTCCAAAGAAGCACACCACCTGCTGGAGACAAGCGGTAGTGAAGACCTTCTTTGCTTTCCTATACCAGTGGTGGGGAACCTGGTCCTGGAGGGCCGCTGTGCTGCGTGTTTTAGATGTCTCCCTGCTCCAACACACCTGATTCAACTTAATGGGTCGTTAGAAGCCTGATAACGACACACTCATATGAATCAGGTGTGTTGGAGCAGAGACTGGCCTATAGAGTTCCATATTGGACAGCCTTTTTTCCCATGAGGGAAACATGTAAATCACAGATAGCAGTAATGGAAATAGTACTTTACACGTCCAACATTTGACACTTTTATCTAAAGCGGCACTGAGCCCAGTTACAAACAGTATTACAGTGAAGTAAAGCATGTTTACAGGTAGAACGCACGCACACACACGTGTACTGTACGTGCACACTCTCTCAGTGCTGTGTCCCCTCCAGATGCGTCTCCAGCTGTGGGAGGCGTACTGCGAGGTGCGCTCCCTGTGCTCCCACCTGCGGGGCAACGACATCACCGACTCAGCCCTGTCCACCGACTCCTCCATGGACGAGTCCTCAGAGACGTCCTCCGCCAGGGATGTCCCCGCCGGGAGCCTCCACACCAGCCTGCTGGAGCTGAGACGGCTGACGCAGAACCTGCTGGACGGGAATGAGTCTACGGTATGGACACTGTTAGTGAGTCTACAGTAGAAACACTGTTAGTGAGTCTACAGTAGTGAGTCTACAGTATGGACACTGTTAGTGAGTCTACGGTAGGGACACTGTTAGTGAGTCTATGGTAGGAACACTGTTAGTGAGTCTACAGTAGTGAGTCTACGGTATGGACACTGTTAGTAAGTCTACGGTAAGGACACTGTTAGTGAGTCTACGGTAGGGACACTATTAATTATGGTATGGACACTGTATTAATGAGTCTATGTACGGTACTGCTACAAAACATTTAGTTAGTGCAACTTGCACGCTTAAATTTTCACAAAATTTTTATATATTATTACTCAGAAATTAACTTTTGAAAAGTCAATCCACGGTTAGATGTTTTACAAGAGATAAAGACAGACAACTATACAAAAGGTCTGCATTTTTAACAGTTAGATTACGTCATATGAGGGGGATCGTCTCTGCCGTGGGAGCCCTATCTGCTAATAGACGCTGTTAAATAACAAGTCTGAGCAGTTGTTTATTAGGATAGTTGCTTTTTGCTAGTAGGCCTAGATTTATTCATGAAGCAATATTGTGTACGTGCAGGTTGCACAAACTCCATTTTGATAGGACATCGAGTCTACTCGGTTCCTTACTTACTGATGCCGCTTTTACCGGGGAAAAAGGAATGGAGCGAAATCGCTTTCGTGCTTGGGTGCGTGATAGGCTACCGGTAGACTGTAGCCTACAACAATTGAAGAGGTAGGCTATAGGCTACAGAGGTAGGCTACAGTTTTCCGAAAAGTAGGTTTATGCACAACTGCATGCCTCTGGAGCAGGGGTAGGGAACCCTGGTCCTGGAGAGCCGCAGCCCTGCATGTTTTAGATGTCTCTCTGCTCCAACACACCTGATTCTAATGAACAAAGTTAGAAGTGTGTGTGTTAGAAGCCTGATAACGACCCATTCATTA
>JAODUK010003549.1:0-11372 GCA_027564635.1 Typhlichthys eigenmanni
TATACAAGTTTGAGTGGCATGTCACAACTTTGTGGGTTTTTGAGTAGGTTGGATAGTAGATATAGTGAGTGAGTATGCTTGTGCGTGCAAGGTAACAATGATAATCTATGTGGCCACCAATAATCAAAGTAATCATAATTACGCTTAGCAGGTTTTTAGCTTGCAAAGCAAATGAGGATGGTATGGCTAAGTTAAGGCTGGACAATGTCCTTATTGAATGACACAGGTATGCAGTTATACCAGGTATACTTGAATTATGTGTCTGTATTAATGACTACAAAATTGCTTGAACCATATTATACAGATGACCTCTCCCAGCTGTGTTGGACTTGGGGAGCTCAGGGGCTCAGACTGACACTTGGCTGGAAGACTGGCTTCCACCTTGTATAGATTACCTAACGTCACTGGGTGAAATCCCACAGTTAATCTATTGAAAATGTGTAGTTTTTCCCTTTTCAGATTGAGTGCACCACCTGTAGGCGTGTGATAACACACAGTGTGTGTTGGCCATCCCTCCACAAAGGGAGTATTTAGGGGCTATACACTTTATAATACAATTATTTATTTAATAACTCATTAGCCTTCTGTTGTCGTTGCTCCAATGTCAGTAATGGGACACTTTAGGTTACTCCTGCACTTTAAGACTACCTAGAGCTTGCATTGCATATTATGTAACCTATTTTAATTTGTGCTCCGTGTTAACATGAGGAAACCTTGTTTTTTGTTTGTTACAATATATGTTGTGTTGCTTATGTTAAGGATTAGATTTTGGGAGGGATAAATCAATAAATAATATGAAGCATATGAAACATGACTGACGGTACAGATGTATCACATTCACAAATTAATCTGTGCGCACTGCACTCTGTCAAAGAAAAATACAATCAACTGCGTTCGAGCTGCGGTGTCAACAAACGACTCAGACTGTTACAAGTGTTGTAGCATATGTAGTACAAACATTAAACGCGATCATGAGACAAATACGAATGACAACATGAACATTTATTGACGTTTGCGGTGTTTCGAACAGGCATCGACACAGTCAGCTACACGATCATTCTGTGCCATAGATCCACATGCCACGCCTACGCCTCATCTGGAAATATCACCAGTTAACATGGTCACCACGTAAACCGCAACACCGGTACGGTACCTGTTTTTCAGCGACTTAATTGCTGTTAAATACCGTGTCGATTTCAACACTCTTCTTAACCTAGCACCTATTTATCTCTAAACTCATTCACATGCCATTTGCACACCCTCCCGCACCCTTATAGATTTGAGTACTCCTGTATATTCTAATTATTGTGTGTACTTTGTAAGGTGTTTTGAAAGGTGCCTGTAAATAAAATGCATTATTACTACTACCGGTGTTAATAAAGGGTTATTGAAATGAACTAAAATGTTCCACTGTGTTTCAGTTCTCAAAAACCTAACTGGGATTACCACGCAGAGGTACAAGCTTTCGGCAGCCGTCTTAATGAGAACTTCTCCTTGGACCTGCTGAAGACTGCATTTGTCAACCCTTGTTATATTCAGTCAGAGCAAAGGCGGAGACAGGAGTTGGGCTTTGACTCTGAGACGACTGCGCTTGTCCTGAAAGACAACGTTCAGTTGAGCAGACAGGGTCTGGCCTTTACCAATAGCTTCCTGACTGACTGGTGCAAAGCCAGCTTCCCCAGCCTGCCAGGTGAGGGTGTAGCTGCAGTTTTAGGGCACCTGAGCAGTTCAGAGGTCGTGTGTCATGTGGCAAGGAACCTTGGCGTTGAAGACTTGACCATGAGTGAACAGTTCCCCATCCCTGATGATGTGCTGTATTTAACGTTCATGGCCGTGGTTGAAGCACTACACAACAGCAGCGGTGCGGAGAGAGCGCGATATTTCCTTAGGGTATGATACTTGCATGTAATATAGGTACATGGATGCTGTCAGTGATTAACATTGCTTTTATATTTTGTCTAAATAAAGACATAATATAGGTACATGCTGTCAATGATTAACATTGCTTTTATATTTTGTCTAAATAAAGACATATAATATAGGTACATGGATGCTGTCAATGATTAACATTGCTTTTATATCCAAAATCCGTCCAGGATCTCCTGGTCACCCAGCTGATCGGAAAGGATCTGTTTGACATGTGGAATGTGGTCAACCCCATGGGACTGTTAGTGGAGGAGCTAACCCGTCGGAAGGTTTGTCCCCCAGAGCCTCGCATGATCAGGGCAGCCGGTGCCAGCACTGTCCTCCCGCTGTACTTTGTAGGACTGTACAGGTACGCAAAGCTTGTATAGTACTTCCTTAAGTTCGCTCTCACCTATGAAAGATATTATTGGAAATTTATGTTTTGTATGTCTATTGGGTGTTTTTCATTAAAGCCATTACAGATTTCTACTTAAAACTTACAAAATTATTAAATTATGTATGTTTGTATTTCATTCATGGGTTATGTATTTGTGAAATTATGTATTTTAAGATGCTTATAACCCCTGTGACCCATCCAGTCAGTCTGTTGGCATGACTTGTATTATTAATAGAGTAGACAGTGTTTTTTTAAGTTCTTGTGTGTATGTGATTGACGTGTGTTTGTGTGCTTATTTCTGTCTGTGTGGATTCAGTGATGGGAGACTTTTAGCTCAGGGACCGGGCGAAACAGTTCTTGCTGCAGAGGAAGAGGCAGCTCGTGTTGCTTTGCGGAAATTGTTTGGCTTCAGCGAGAACCGCAGACCTTCTGATTTCTCCCCACCGCAACAGCACACAGACATCCAATCCATTGGCAGCAACTGACATGGAGCTTTGCAGCAATTTCAAGTATTAAGTAAAACTGCAAAGAAGTCACAACCAGTCTAATTTATATTACGAAATTAAACACTCATAAACATCATACTTGTTGGAGTTTGGATTGTGTCTGAGACATTGTGTTAGTCTTATGATTGAAACCCAATGGCTTCTCATTGATCTCAGAGCTCTTATTTTGAGTAGCACCCCAGATATATATGTTGTTTAATCTTGTAAATAGATGAATTGCCATTTGGTCTGTATTTTTATGCATTCTTTGCATCCTATATGCATTTTTACTAAAACATTTATGCATTAAAAATAAGGGATTGCTTTCTGTAAGTAGCTATGGCATATAATTTTTGTGTGTGTATATATGTGTGTGTGTGTGTGTATATGTGTGTGTGTATATATATATATATATATATATATATATATATATATATATATACACATACACATACATACACACACAATAAATTAGAATATTGTGGAAAAGGTGAGTAATTTCACTAATTCAATTGACAAAGTGAAACTCTTACTAGTGCATCTTACATTGTACATCGGGGAAAAAAATATATGCACATACACGCACACTTGAATGTTTTAATATGTTCAGGAGTGGCTAAACACGACACTTCATGCTTCCTTCTGCTGACAAGCTTTATGGAGATGTTGATTTCATTTTCCAGCAGGACTTGGCACCTGCCCACACTGCCAAAAGTACCAATACCTGGTTCAACATTAGATTACTGTGCTTGATTGGCCATTAGCCAGCAAACGCGCCTGCACCTTAACCCCATAGAAAATGTATGGGTATTGCCAAGAGGAAGATGAGATTAAACACCCAACAATGCAAGTTAAAGGCTGCTATCAAAGCAACCTGGGCTTCACACCTCAGCAGTGCCACAGGCTGATCATCTCCATGCCATACCACATTCAGGAATCCCTGCAAATGGAGCCCCAACCAAGTACTTGTTCACAAACATATACTCTTCAAAAGGCTGACAATAAAAATGTAAAATAGTATTACAATTCATTTTTTCACTGGTCTTATGTCATTTTATAATTTTCTGAGATAGTGAATTCGGGGTTTTCATTAACTGTATGGCATACAATTGTCAATATTAAAACAGGCTTGAACTATTTAATTTTGTCAATCCACGATATGAGTTTAACTTTGTCAATTGAATTAATAAAATAATTAAACTTTTTCACAATATTCAAATATATTGAGATGCACCTGTATTCTCAGATTTAACATTTAAAAAAAGATATGGTCACTATTTAAATATTCTAATAACCGGACAATATGGTTTATGTTTATAGTATTTTTTTGTATTTGTACAAACATATATTAGTAATCAGATAAAACATTTAATTGTACACCACACGATGCTACACTTTTTAGCCATAGAACTACATCTCCAAATATTTGGTAATATACTGAAGTGACTATGTCGGACCGACAGGTGGCGCTCTATTATTTTGTTCTTAACTATAGCAACCGGAAATCGTTGTTGACGTCCACTCCAAACTAGCTCGATGTCGTTTACTTATGAGCTGCGCTTACATTATAACATCACATCTGATAATGATATATTTGGACGGGCGAAAGTAATTGGATAAAGTCGTAGATTGGGTGTTTGCAGCGTAACAGCGTACCATGGATGCGGTGAATGCTTTCAACGTGGAGGTAAAGCGTTCTAACCTCCGTGTAATCCTGGCCTACTGGTAGATGGCTAACCTGTGTTGGCGCAATCTCTTCTGTGTAAAGGGCAGGTTGTGGCACTTTTAGATATGGTAAATTACATGTATTATTTGAGAATAAGTCATTTGACCGTTCGTTTACAATACGTGTTTTAAAATAATCAATTACAGTCAAATCGCAAACACATCTGATGTGTTTTACGGGCCTCTGAATGTTGGTACATATTCGATTCGTTGAGGACATCTAACAGTAGCAATGTACGTACGGGCCTGGCTGTCAATATATCTCGTAGGTTACTTCGTCATTGTCCCCCTGGAAGAAAGAAAAAAAGTGTCAAGACATAATTTTAACCTGTCGTTTTTGCGTCAATGAATACCAAATACGTTACCCTGGATGGGCCAATCAGCGGACCGGGGCACGCATTACGTCACACGCTAGCTATTGGAATATTGCTGAGATGTTTTGAGGTGTTAACGGCATGTGTGTTTGAATCCAGCATTGCATAAACGGCGTTATACGTAATAGTAACTCGGTTGAGCCTCCTCCCATTCCAGTGAGTTTTGTTTGCTGGAATTATTTGCTCCTCCCCTTAATGCGAATACAAATTTGTTTTTAAAAGTGCACATAGCAAGCCGGTCTTTTTTTCATGATAGTGACATTCCTAAAAATATAACTGCTGATTATTTAATTTGTTCAAATTTGTCTTATGGCTACAACATTGTTTATTTTCCCCAAATGATTCAGTTGTTCTCCATGATTGAGATGAAGCCTCCGATATCCCGTGCTAAAATGATGTCTGTAACAAAATCAGCCATAAAAGCTATCAAGGTAAAGAAAACAAATGTGTATTGATTTTATCTAAATATTGCTGCTGTTTCTGGGGTTGAATATATATGTGCGTCCCATATTTGGTTTTCACATCGCAAATGGGATCCTATTCGAAGACATAACTGTTAAATTCTTTTTTTTATATAGCTTTACAAGCATGTGGTCCAAATTGTTGAAAAGTTTATAAAAAAGGTACGTGCAACCCATTCGCAGTTAATTTAACATGCAATCCACAAAGACACTTGTTCTATCATAGACTATTGTTTAATATTTTGTGTTTGTCTTTTTAACTAGTGCAAGCCTGAATTAAAAATCCCTGGCCTCTATGTGGTTGACTCCATTGTGAGACAGTCACGTCACCAGTTTGGTGTTGACAAGGATGTGTTTGGACCTAGGTTCCTGAAGAACTTCACTGAAACTTTCCAAAATATTTATCTCTGTCCTGAAGATGATAAGGTATTCTTGGTTTAAGAGCTTTCCATTTTTAAAAGGCAGGGTTAGTTATTCCCGAGAACGCATGCTAAATTGGCAGTCAAATCAAAACAAACTGCCTCAGAAGCTCCGCCCCCACACATTTAAATGGATTGCGAAGCTGATCGGCATTGTTATTATGAGGGGTGTTCCTATTTACAGAGCCAGGGCTGTGTAGAAAAACACACAGATAGCAGAATGCGAGGAGATATTTGGTCAACATGACACAGTGCATTATCTTATATTTAGCTTACACTAGCTGACCATTTTTAAGTCTGGGAACTCTCCAGGTTATTTCCAATCTTAAGCGCCAGTACAAACAAACATGCTGCACACTTGCTGATTCTTGATACACGGCACCCACAGCGATGACATTCATCATGCGTGCGTTGTTTCAGACCAAAATTGTACGCGTGCTGAACCTGTGGCAGAAGAACGGTGTGTTTGAGATGGACACAATTCAGTCTCTGTTGGACATGGCCAATGGATCCTTTGTGCCGTCCTCCTCGCTGGAAGGTAAGATAAATAAGACGCTGATCATCTCTGGCAAATGCTCATGTAAATGTAATGTAGCCTCATGTTCCATTTCAATGCCGCTGTTCTTGTAGAGCGCAGGTCTGTCCGCTCATTGCCTCTCTCCCACGCGTGCGTGCACAGGCTCAACTGTGACCCAGGCCGTGTCTCAGCCGCCAGTCATTAGTGCCTCAGTAGCTGCTGCTATGCCCCGCCTGTCCAATCCTGATGCTTTAGCCGCTGTGGCACAGCTGTTTCAGTCCCCACACGGGCAGGAGGTGAGTGCAAACACCTCAAACACGTTTTTTCCCCTGCGTGTTGTAGATGTGTCCATGCTCTAACACACATTATACAAATGAATGGCTTAGTAGGGGTGTAACATAAACATTATGCAGTATAATAATTATATTGCCTTATAACAAATGTGTTTAGCTGTCCTGTGATTCTGCTTATAACCAAATCTCTAGCATATTAGTTTACCAGTACCGTCGTCCTGCATGGCTTTTGTTTGTCCGACAACTGCGGCACATAGCAACATTTCGGCCTTCACCTGTCAATCACATTCTGGCGAAAGGTCCATAGTGTGTAACAGTGACCGCCCACTTTTTTGGGGGCTCTGGTGCCAGAAGAAAAATTCCCATTAATTTTCTCCATTGACTTTTCGTAAAATCCTTATTTAAAGAGTTTTTTAATGAGAGAGAGAGCGAGAGCGAGCGCATATTATTCCTGGGTTGTTCTTAATTAGTTATCAGATTGTGTATATTATACCATTACAAAAGTTTTCATATTATTTATACTTCTAACATAAACAATCATACTTTTCAGCGCTAGCGATAGTTGGAGAACTGTTTTCCCTTTGGTGAATGATAATGACTCCACTCTCAGCGTTCCTTGATCGGTCTACCCCGTGCTTGTTATACTTTAGGTATGCTAATCGTTGTGCTGACATCATCATGTTGGATAAGATCAACGTTTCAATGTGCTGTTTTTGTTGGTGATCCTGGATATGAAGCACCGTCCGTAGCGCCAAATAGCAGTTTATAAAGGGATAAGATAAAGGGACTTAAGTCCTCTCCACTTCTCCTGTTAGTGGAGCGGCGGTGACTTTCCATTAGCAGCGTTACTGCATACATATATGGGAGACACCGGAAGTGATTGGAAAAATAGAGGCCGGCGTGTATAATCTTCTTCTTCTCATTTAATTTGTAAAGCACTTTTCATTTGAACAAACATCAAAGTGCTACAATGTACACTCATAAAAAACACATTAAAACATCAGTAAACAGATTTAAAAAAAATTAAATAACAAATATATAATAATAATGTGAATTACAAAATAGATAAAGAATAACAAGTTAGTTTAAAAATGATAAGCTCTAGTAAATAAAAATGTTTTCAGACTTTAAAAAAAAAAGTCTCAACAGTCTGTGCCCTTAGGAAGTCAGGGAGGGCATTCACCCATGGTGCTGAGCTTAGTCCTGGGGATAAGGAGGCGGTGTGAGTTTGCTGAGCAGAGTGATCGTGAATCTGACAGTTGTGTAGGAAGATATATTAACATTTATATTATTGAAATTAGTCTGTTTTTTCTTTTTTTATAATCAATTCACCTGTCCGCTCATTCACTGCACTCTTGCCTGAACGGTTCCTCCACTTTATTTGGAGATGCCATAGATTGTGTAAATAAATAGACAAACCCTATGTCACCCATACAATAGGGTTTTATGACGAATGGGTTGGAAGCTCAAGCTGTGCCGGCTCTGGCCTTCCCCATCGTTGCAATACTGTGCCTTACTGTGCATGTAACTCCCTGGTATCCATAATAATGAGCTACGCGTATAGCCTAGGTGTGTCAATAGAGCACTTGTGGCATCATTACAGCGGTTGTGCCAATGTGATGCATTGTGGCTGTACATGCTCTGGGGAAACATGTAGGCATTGTCCTAATGAGCATTTGCACTGAATGCATCTCCTTTCTTTCTCATTTAGCTGCAGAAGATACTTCAGAATTTACAGCAGGGGGACCTAGGTGGGCTTCCCACAGCGGCACACAGTACGCCCCCTCACGATGACCCATATGAGAGACACACAGATCAGAAACACTCTTTAGCCAAGGTTTGGTGATGCCGTTCAAAGTTGTATATTAACTAAGGGCACGTTCGAAATGTGGTTTCCTTTTCAACTTAATAAATACCTTTTGTGCTCTCCTAGAAACTTCTTGACCGGTTTGACTATGATGATGAACCTGAGGATAGGAAGCATAAAGAAGACAGATCTTTGTAAGTTCAAATAAACTGTAAAAAGGTTTATGTATAAACCTGGTGGCATTTACAGGGACAGAACTGAAATATTCATATGACATTTACTAACGTGCGTATTGGACTTACGGCAGCTTTGATTCAGAACTTTTAATTATTACGTTTTTTAACTTAACTAGCTGTAGGTTGTAGGGGAGAGAAATGTAATAGAGAGAAGTGCCAATTATTCTGTATTTATTAAAGTAAAATAGCAAATATATTATAGAACGTGGTGCATTTTTATGTGAGCCTCTAGCTTCACTACATTATCTCTGATATTGGTTCCAACGGTTCTCAATGAAAAATGAAGGCTATGGAATGCTTTTTTCTGCATCATTGCATCTATTGCGATTATAAATATTAGAAAAAGACATGTTCACTTTTAATTGTTATTATTTTATGCTGTTCCAGAAGGGGCCCAGGAAATGATGTATACAACCAATTTCCTTGTCACTTGCACAGCACTGACCATTTCCATCCACATGGTATGGGAGAAAATGCTGGGAATGAGGTATGCCCCTTTTTTATTTTGGAGCAATATCAATCTAACCTGAATCTTGCCGACTTCATTGTTTTGTTCCACAAAACAACCTGGGGTAACTGTTTGAAAAGGGGCAAGCACTTTAAAAAATGCTTGGCAGGTGATTGTTTGAATCATCTTAACCAGCGGAGCCAGTTGATAAATCAAACGTTGGCCGACTCCAGTTGGGAGAAGAGTGAAAACACTTTGAAAGCCTTCACTGCTGTCCTTTGCTTTTCAATTAACCCTCCCGCTGTCCTAAGGCATTTCAGCAGACTAGCAGCAGAGGGAGCGAACCGCGGAATGTCCATGTTGTGGTTGCTGCCCTCTACTGGCAAGTGCACCGGGTCATTTTGACCCATAGGACAGCGGGAGGGTTAAGAAATACTAAACTGATGATATTGCAGCATCGACATTAAAGTTGAAGTTAATGTAGCTTCTTCCGCCGTTGTCTTCACACCTAATCCCTCTGAGCTAAACCACGCCTGTAGCATCTAGGGTTGTCACGATACCAGAAATTTAGTAGTCGATACCAATACCAGTGAAATTCCACAGTTCTCGATACTCATTTCGATACCACTGGGCGATGTATAAATAAATAAATAGACAGACACACACACATTGTAAAATATCCACATGTACTTAATTAAATGAGGCTCTAACTGTTTATTTAGTCTAAGTAGGCCTACATTACCAGTTATTAAAATCATGGTTTATCAAGCTCATAACGTTGTATGCTGAGACTGCCATCAAAGATAAAGTCAAATCTCCACTCTTCTGAGGCTGCAGGGGTTATCTACAGTATGTGCCATGGGGTGTTGGCTACTGTAATATTGTCTGTACATAGCATGCATGGTCTAATGTCCGGTGCTCATTGATGTTCTGAAGTCTGTGGCTTTGTGTGGCCTGCTCGGGGCTCCGAGGAAGTGCCCTAGGGCCCTAGGGCGGGTAAACATTCACTGAGATCCCGGTCGGTGCTCCGGAGGTATCTGCAAGCTCGAGGCGAAAAAGCATTGGTTAAAATGCATTGTACTAAATTACAGCATACACACGTGAATGTTTGCAACGCAAATATGCGACGTATCCTACATGTTTTTTTTTCGCTTCAAGCCTGATTTTATTTAGCTTTCGCCAGGCGATTATGTTTATCAACGAACCATTGATGTCACATGACAATAGCGGAACTGTGGAACTGATTACTTTTTACTCAGCCGGTAAGATGGAAACTATGGCTGGAAAGTTCGAAGGCACCGTTTGCATAGCATATCGTTCTTTTTTTTGTGACTGTAGTACTCGCTGGTAATCCACCTAAAACGCAAATTAGTCTTGCTGTTTTTCTTTTCGACGAGTGGAGGCGGAGCTGCAACTACACTTCCACGGGTACCGTACGTACGCGTCCAGGTTGGATATCCTGTACCTACAGTACTGTACAAAACGAGTACCGTCAAGTTTTCAGAATTTTGGCATCGACTTTGTATCGGTTCTCGTGACATCCCTTGTAGCATCTAGTATGACACTGATTGGTCAGAGTTTGTGAGATCAGGATGGTTTCAGAAGGCTATTATCATTGCCCTGCTCTACCATTTATGAGTTTTCTTGCTTACTCCTAGTACGATGGAGGAATAATGCTAGCTACTTTCTCTTCTGGGAATGACACTCGGGTAAAGTTTTAAAATAAAAATACTTTTTTTTTTTTTCTCTTCAAATATCTTGTGTATTTGCGTTTATTTTCTTCATTACAATGTTTTATTACGGGCTTACTTCATTTGGTCTCCTCTTAACGGCATTGCAGGAAGGTTCTAGAGACGAATCTATGAGGAGGGAAGGCCGGCACAGAGGGTATGGCAGGAGGTCGAGGTCTGGATCAAGGTGAGCGTAACCAAATTATCTGGGGGAAGAAAATCCATCACAACTATGTAATTTACAGTTTAGTACATGCCTTACATATTTGATTAGAATTAGCCTTGTTTTTTATTTGTATTTTTTTAGAAATTAATCAGATTTATATTTAAAGTAGGGCTGCACATTTAATTGCATTTCAATTGAAACTGCGATATGGCTTTGTGCGATTATGTAACCACAAAATCATGCAATATTTATAATTTTCACATGTACATACAGTATCTCACAAAAGTGAGTACACCCCTCACATATTTGCAAATATGTGAGCATATAATTTAATGTGACAACAATGAAGAAATTACACTTTTCTGCAATGTAAAGTAGTGATTGTACAGCTTGTAGAGCAGTGTAAATT